>JAQIWG010005260.1:0-14770 GCA_034695025.1 Chamaedrilus cognettii | reverse complement strand
TACGATTCAAGCAAATGATGTTTTTCCATCTCCGTTTGCATGACATATTCTTAGTGCGTTAAAAGTGCAATATACATGCATACATACATACCCGCATTGGACTTATCTCCAGTTGCTCAATGGAGAGTTATTTGACTGATCGCAGGTAGATTTTGACACAGTGCCTCTCCGCCGATGCTAATCTTGATGTTTATGAATGCTAGACTTATATCCTGCTCCGAGTCCTAGAGTTTTCTCAAGACTCAGATGCTCAATAAGGAGTTATTAAATGCTCGCAGATCAATATCTCAGTAACAATCACCTCGTGTTGAATAGATAAATTTTTCACAGCGCTGAATGACAGGATGACGTCATGATCTCTGATTTAATTTTAACTCTCCGTCGAAGAACCAAGTAAGCGTTCCTTTACACGCTGCGTATTTAGCATAAAGTTTTACATGTAATTTTACATGTAATTTTGCATGCAACGATGTTAAGGGGGACTGACGACCGTTGTCATGACAACGATTTCCTTAACTGGGTTTCATGCACGGCTTGTTCCTTAACTGGGTCTCATGCACGACTTGCATGAAACCCAGTTAAGGACATTTTACATTGTAATTCTCGTAAAATGGTTGCATGTAAAATTACATGTAAAATTACATGTAAAGTTACATGCAAAACATGCAGCGTGTAAAGGAACACTAAAAGAGCCGATTTTTCTGCTTAAAATAGCGACGTCATCAGCCGCCTATTCGGGTCATCATTGTCTTGATTCTTCAAGATTGACATGAAATTCATCTAGACGACACTTGTATTTAGGGCCAAGGCAGGCGTGTCTTCGTGAGCGGTGAACCGTGGTTTGGGCGTTGAGGACACAAAGCACCAATGCATCATCGGCCATCGCTTCATTCACCACGATGGTTGACAGTGACTGCTGCGGCGGTATTATTGGACGGATGAGTTAACGGAACGATACGGGCGTCAATGCTGGGCGAGCGCATCCCTGGCGTAACCGAATCGGATTCATGAATTTCCCTCAAAACTTGACTCGTAAGATTTGGCGAATTTAACGTCATCAACGCAAGTTAACGTCATTAACGTTAAATAACGTAGGCTAACTCAACTTCATTTGACGTCATTTCAAGCAGTTTCAGTCTGCAGAGTATATAGCTATAGTTCGATCAGATACCTCGCTAAACGTATGACTATGGCCGATTAGTCAAACGGTGCTTCAGCCGTCGTATTACGCGCAACGCGCAGCATGTTGACCTACAATAGAAGGTAAGATCTTTTCCTTGGCCTCCTGTCCTGCCGTCATCGCTCCCCTGGATTACACCGCAGGGATCAACAATTCGAGACTATTTGACATGTATTACGGAAGCCAGGATGCCTCATATAAGGAAGCCATTTATTTGGTAGACTAGCCCAATGCACATTTCCTATCGTAATCCATGCTTCAAGCCATTCCAAGTTTTATCCACAGGATTGCTTATCATATTCTCACGACTGACTGAGAAACGTTACTAATTTTTTAGATTGCAAGGTGCTCTTTTTCATTAGGCTAAAGATCACGTTTTTAAGTTTTAACCTGTCACGCTTATTCATCATTCAACCTATAAATTTGCTATAAGAACTGATGTCAGAGTTCTGGTATCAAACTTCAAGTTAGATTCAAGATCAGTGACGCCTGTGAATGTCAAAACATCGTCTAGTATTGATATATACATGTAGAACACAAAAATCAGTAATAATTCTGTTTGAAACTGTTCTCAAATTGAAAAGTTTCACAGCAGCACAATGTATAAAAAATTACACAGTGCACAGGGCAGACGCATTCGAACCCCCGGCGAATGGCTAAAAACCAAACCCGGCGTCACCTGACGTCAAATTTCAAAGCTCTCGGCGTCTCTGTGGTACATGTACACGCCACATTTGGCAGCTGGAAAGACAAGTTACAGACAATCAATGTGTATCAATGTATCTGCAGATAGCAGATATTAGATTCGATGAAAGAAGGCCATCAGACAATCGATTCTTTTGTCAACAGCTTTGTTTAATTAAGAGACCCATCCACCACATTTTTGCACAAGGTCGTAACTGCCAGAAACCAAAATGTTTGCAATTCATTTTTTAAAGTTTGCGGGTCATGCATAATTATTCTGTGTGAACATAGCATATGGTTTATTGCTCAATGTATTGATCAACCAAACCTCTTGACTATGAGCAAAAATAATAATAGTAATTTAAAGCTTTTATGTTCATAAATTAACAAATTCCTCTTCTACCGGCTCAAATCTCACATAACACAGCTATTACCGGCCATCTTGAATCAGAGTAAAGATACATTACATTAGCCAACGGACACTTACGACTATGTTTACCAGCATAATTATAACTGGACTTTAGGCTAACAGCGAATTTTTGCGACGTTGTTGCACTGGAAGGTGCAGCTTGGCCTGGGTCATGCCTGCAAGCTTGCAACTCAGTTCAGCAAAAATTTCCACTTAGGACCTTGTGATCGTGATGGGTCGTCTAGCAAAAACCAAGATGGCTGAACGACAGCCAATCAACAAACACTCGCATTGCAATCACTGACCTATATCAAAATCTTGTGAATGGCCTTTGAATATTCAAACTGAGCCTACTTGAATTTAGTTATCAATCGTTTGACCGCCAAATATATTTTTAAAATTTTCCCAGGTGAGACTACAGAGTTTAAGCGTCCATAAAAACTATAAATTCTTTGTGTGAAAAGTATTGCATTTGACTATACATAAATTATTGGATACGGGGAATCCTAATCTGCGATGAGAATTGATAAATCGTGCTAGATTCTTTTGAAATAAAATCTTGCCGATTTTGCTTAAAACATTCAGTTGCATTGCAACGATGAGAAATTTTATAAATTGACTTCAGATTCCGATTCCCCGTGTCTTTCTTTCAGAAATTGGCTATCTCCAAAAATTACAGCCATCTAGACTTTAAAATTTTTAAACTAATATTCTATTTGTTATTTTTTGAATTTTGCAATTAACAGCCTGCAGCGTACATACCAACCGAGCGCGTAATACTTGTCTCATAATCAGTGACGGCACTGGTTAGAATAGGCCTACATGTACATTACTAGATTTATGGATATTTAAGTGACTTGGGGATTTGATTTTAAATGTAATCCCCAGATATCTGGGGATTTTTTTATAAACTGACGCATTTTATAATGGAGACTGGGGCTTTTTTTGTCAATAAATGCAATCTAGTGATATTTTACGCAAAGATACCAAGAATCTAGGGATTTCCATTTTTGACCCAGTGATATAACTGCTCATAATATATGATCGATTGGGATATTGTTCGTTGACGCTCAGACACCGCAAGTTCAGGTAAACCCAGCTCAATCAAATTAGGGTCTGCAATAGCACTTAGAGCCAAATCGTCATTGGATTGGTACAGGAGGTGGCTTCCGTGTGGGATTGCACCCACCTTCACAACATCTCTATCTGCTGCACCAACTTAATGTGCATGATAGCTGCATACAAGATTGGTTCATCTCTTGGTGGCAAGAGATAACAAGGTGGCTTTTACATCGGAATAGCATCTACATTGCATAGCATCTTTATACATTGGATTCTCTTCACATTTGTGATGAATCTGCTGATATTTATATGTAGACAACATGTAGCATTAGGCTACTCTCCATGCACTCATTCAGTAAAAAATCTTTTGGGACATTATAGTTCCTTAGCCTACTTCTTGAAATGTTTGAACTTTATTCATCTATTAGGTATGAAATACCTAAAGGAAATAAGGGATGCCAGAGAGCTGGAAGGGGAAAACGTAATTTTTCTAAAAGCCACATTCATTCGTATATGTGCCTGAGGCTGACTAAAGTGAGAAAAGTTATTATCTCGACATAGCAAATTAGTGGATGATTAAATATTTAGACAGGTTAATGGTGCGAAAGTTCCGTCAGCAATCCCCCCCCCGCCCTCCCCCCCGCCTCCCCTCGCCGAAGAGTGTCACCAAGGGCCGTTTGAATTTTAGACGCCTAAGTACATGTAGGACCATGACTGCGACGCCAGAAAATTAAGATCCTGGCGTCGCCTGACGCCAAAACTGCAATGCCTTGGTGTCATGACGCCAGAAAAAAAGCCTAACGGATGCCTTGCCCGCTGCTCAACAGTGAAACAGACCCACACAATCGTTGATTCCTTTTTTACGCTTAGGGCTACACTCAGGGGAGGCGACACGGGGGGGGGCAAAAGGGGACACAAATCCCCCAATTCAGAAAGTAAACCCCCCCCCACTAGCCCCCCCCTTTTTTTTAGCCCGACCAATTTTTGCAGAATTTAGTGACAAATAACTGGCAAATATCACAAGCCATGTTCTCAATGTCATAGAGCTAGCCGAAAAGTTTCTGTTTGCACACCCTCCCCTTACCTACTCGTGAGTTCTGTTCCGAAAGGAAACATGGAACCGCCGCTAAAGAGGGCCCCCCCGCCAGTTTTTCCTTTCTTCCTTTCCCCCCCCAAAAAAAATTTATTCCTGGCGCCACCGCTGCCTATACACTCGCCGCTTCCATCACGAGTTTATCGTGCCGTCGATGCATCCATTTCCCGTGGACGACCGCTAGCTCTTCGTCGTGGAACGGCCTCGAGAGACAAGGCCAGAACGGCTCTCAGCGGGCCGCTATCCGTTTGACTGCGGTTGGGTTTACAGCACGGCGAGTCAACAGCAGGCCAACGGCGAAATGGAGGAAAATTGGCCGAAGGAGCGCCAATTGGCCCCGGCTGTTTGACTTCGTGTCCTAGGGGCACTGCTGCGGGCGGCGGAAAATTAAATTCTTGGAGAGTTTTTAACATTGCTTTGAGAATTCAATGCAGGGCGAGGGTTTAAAATTGAGAAAGAAGTGCGACTTACTTTTCGGCATACAGGCCAAGTCCTATGCTACATGTAAACTTTGGAACACGTGACAGTATTAGTATAGTCGCAATCATCCAAAAGTTTGCCTATGTTAGTCTATAGGCCATCAATCATGCAGCAAGTAGAAAAATTGAAAAAAAATTTGCGAAATCAGCTAATTAGAGTCGTCCTTTTAATGAAGCAAATTAAAAGGACTACTTTATTACACTAAAGTCTGTATTTCTTTACACATTTTGCCAATTACTGCATGATTGATTGGTTTATCGACTAAAAGATCATCATTTTGAATGATTGCTTCAGACAATAGATTTTTATTTGTCATTTCCTATTTCTTATTATAAACAATTTTAGGCTTAAGAAAACTATCATTCTCAAAATTTTTATTATAGATCACGGGATACAAGCCTAACTATACCGCTGCCACTAAGATGCAATCTGCAGGTTTAAAGAAGCGCAAGTGCACCCACCACCTTTTACAAAAAAGATGCACCGATTTGCACGGAATCTACATAAAATCAAGCCGTACGATTTGTTTGTGCATGTAGGCCAGTAGGGACCTTCCGTAACTACATGTAGGTATACAGCATTGAATTGAAATTATAAATAACAACAACTATACAATAAATTATAGCAAATACACATACGAGAAAAACAAAACATTTGCTAATAAAGGGTGGGTCAAAAAGCCGGTCCTTCTTAGGCTTTTTATGCATAACTATTAGAATTTCTTTCCAAATATGACTAAATTTTACACACGTAAATAGCTAAATATTGTCAAAGTTTTTGTCAAGTTTTAGGAAATTTTATTGATTAATTCCAAAGTTTTGACATTTTAAATTGACTGCTCTGCCATTTGTGTGCTGAAATTAAGGTGTTTGTCTGCGGCAGACTGCCGATAAATCGCGGTGTATGTCAACTTGTCAAACAACGTTTTTGGCGAAGTAGCAAGTCTGATAATAACTGCATATTAATATCAAACATGAATACCATTGCTGAATTAGTTACTGTGACGTCAGAAACATTGTAAATGTTAAAAATTTGCACCAGAGCCCACAAAGGAAAGAAAATGTGTCGATAAAGCAATCACTAATTTAATACTAAGACAGAGACATCCGAATTTCAGTGGTTCATAACTTTGGAAGTATTTAACGGAAAACACATTTAGCATTGAACGGTCATTTATGTGTGCAGAATTTGGTCAAGGTTAAAAATATGAGCTAGCGAACATGCATGGTAACCCCAAAATAGGCTTTTGACATTTTTTCACCAAAATATCAGAAAAGTTAATTTCAAAACCTTACTAATTTCTAACAACAGTGTATATGCAACAGAATTTCACGACACTTGGTCAAGATATTGAAAACAGGTGGATATTTCTATGTGAAGATTGTTTTAATCGTTGGATGTTAATAATTATTGTTGGATGTTGTTGTACAGGTAAAATCTCAGAGAGCCGTTTTTGGCCCACCCTGTTTGCCAAGGAAAGGCATAATTGTCGAACTGTGATCTTGCAACAGCAAGGAGAAAAATTGGCTTCAGAAATGCAGAGCTCACGGATTATAACTTATACAAATTTTGGAGCATCCCCCCGCATTCGCAGGCTCATTTGAATGTTAATTTAAATAGACGCTTAACCATCCTCACCCTGAACCAAAACCTATCCCATACTCTACCTAACCCTAACAAAATCCTAACCTAAATCGAAGAAAATCTGAACCTTGCGTCAAAAATTTCATTTTTATAAGGGCACAGTCGCGGTGAGCATCCGAGAAATTTGAATAAGATAAATTTGCATAAGTTACGATCTTTGAGCCGCGTCTGTAAACTTGTGTCAATCCTAATGAGAGCGTTAGGCCTATAACCTACTTGTATGCATTTTACTGCTTGTGTAAGGGTAACGGTCACTGCTTTTTGTGTTGTTCATACTTTTGTATTGTGTTGATGTCAACACATGCGCCTACAGGCGAAGTTTGCCCTGTGCACGTACCACACCCACTTGCAATATAACTTCGATAATTTTGACTAACAACTCTAATCCTAATCCTAACCCTCACCCTAGCCCTAACGGGGCTCTAATCCTAACTTGCTGGCCCAAACCCTAATCTGTTGAAAACGAAACATTGTTTCTCCATCGGATTATTGACAGTCCCGTTGAACAGGAATGGGCCAATCAGATACCGACGTGCACAGGGCAGACTTTGAAGTTTGTAGCCGCTTTCATGTAAACTGCGCTAGTGGTGAATGAAATATTTAGGCTTATATAATCATTGTGAATACCGTCCAATCTCACCGGCACGGGTCGCCTGAGCGGGGTCCTGATGGCCTGATGTCTGTCCACGGTCAACACGAGCAGCATGGCCACGCTCGACGTAATGGCGAATGTCTGCATGAACTTGAGCGTACGGCACATGGCATCCCCCGCCAGCCACTGCCTGTCCAAGTGTTCCCACACAAGCTGCATGACGCACGCGAACCCCACGACGAGCAGATCGGCCGCCGTGACGCCGAGTATGATCGCGTTGACGCGCGAGCGCCGGCTCCGGTTGCGCCAGAGCCAGACACACACGAGGAGGGCCCCGAGCGCGCCCAGGCCGATCTCAACGTAGAGCATGAGCAGGCGGAGGGTTTTGTCAAACGGGGCGTCGGCGACGTTTGGTTCCGTGCGGGAGGAAGCGGCGGTGGAGAGGTAGGGGGAGACGGTGGTGGGCGGGCTATCGTCGTCGTGGTGGGACTGCTCGTGGGGGTCAAGGACAAAGTGGTTCATTCTGTCGGAGATGTCAAGGTCGCGGGGTGTCAGTGTGATTATTTAACGCGTTTATCTGAGGCTGTGCAAGACGCCATTGATCATCACACTCGCGATATTTAGACTTTACAAATTCACGACGTTTCAGATTGATCTTTCAATCTGCAGATGTTTTCATCCGCAGATGTTCGCGTTTGATGAATTCCTTTTCCGAAGCGTTTGTTCGATACCTTTCACTGACTGTTATGGGCCATTGATCTAATCAGACCATGCATTAAGAAGATCCTCGCAATGACGATAAGTACAATCTCAAGATGTTTTTTGCAGAATGAATGTATCTTATCTCGCATCGCCTTCCGAATAAATCGCGCATAGATTTCTCCAGAACACTCTAACTACGATGATCGTCCTTTTTGTGCGCCGCACTGCGCATTTGATGCATTGGCCATATATTGACACATTTCCGGGACGCAAAAGTGGGAAACCGGCAGCTAGATGGCGGCTTTGGGCTATTGCGCCCTGCTCGGCTGCGCCATCCTGCGCTTGCTTCCGGGACACTCGTGTTGCGGA
Organism: Chamaedrilus cognettii; assembly: GCA_034695025.1. NCBI lineage: Eukaryota > Metazoa > Annelida > Clitellata > Enchytraeida > Enchytraeidae > Chamaedrilus > Chamaedrilus cognettii. The sequence goes on along the minus strand of JAQIWG010005260.1, from coordinate 6,555 downwards.
GGCTATCAAACATAGGCTATTAAACCTAGGCTATCAAACATAGGCTATTAAACCTAGGCTATCAAACATAGGCTATCAAACATAGGCTATCAAACATAGGCTATCAAACATAGGTTTTTAAACTTAGGCTATTAGACTTAGGCTAACGAAGGAATTTAGTAACGAAGTATTTCTGTTATTGTGTTAAGTGGACTGTGAAATCGTAACTACATAATACTGTTAATAAATGTTACATTTGGCGATGAATACATGTACATGCATGTTCTACGCTTTGATGCTGTATAGGCAACCGAAGCGCGCAAACAGATGTTTCTCCATGCTTCCGTCGCAGTATCACAAGCTTGTCGCAGCATCGCAGATGACATATATGCATACATGTACAAGCTAACAAAAAGTAGTTACTCGCCGCATTGACTGATGAAGCGTCGACCAACAGTCCGAGTATGCCAAGTATGAAATATGAATGTGTCTCATATTTCATTATATGAGACAAATAAGGAAATACTGACCTTATTTCCATTAGGAGATAAGGTTAGTATATTGCATATATTATATTCATAATAATATTACGCTCGGATGAATGCTTGGTGTCTCCTGCATGCTTGCAAAAAATATCATGTACTGCAGCTTAGTCGATATGCTGCTGCAGCGCAGGTCAGTCAATCGTGTCCTGATTCGTTTACTGTTCCGCCTTTGTAATCGGCTTGGGTCTGTGTGCCTGGTACTTTTCAAGTATCACTTCTCATTTATGGTAGAGTAAAGCAAAGGAAGTCTAGCCAGTTTGGTGACGAATTTTTGGGACCGTCTCCTCATTGTGTGGCATGCAAAATATATATACATATATTTATTTTATACTTTTGCTATTATAATACTATTCAAGAACACTAGTGAATCAAACACATGCTCCCAGGTCATATAGGTCTACCACAGACAAATGACCACCATAGAACAACGATAGGTCTCTGCACTCGGTTTTGTTTTTGCTCAACAGATGCACCGATGACGGAAACGACCAGGAACGACTCGGGGCCTGATCCACGCTGCTTCTCTCATCCCCCTTCTCCCTGCGCAACCACCCCCACCCCTCGAGCGATCCGACCCCCCCCCTCGGAGAGAAAAAACAAACGAACTGCGAGAATGACAACAATAGAAAAGGACTGGAGGATTATCGTGCTGATAGAAAATCTAAAACTATTCAGAGGTCGTAACTGTACGCAAGACCTGACAACGAACTACTGCGACGCACAAACCATTATTATTATGAGGGCGTCGGAAAGCACCAAAATCATCATCATATGTTCAAATATATTTGTATCTCTAAGCTAAACTTGCATGTTCTTATTTTTCACACCCGTTTAGGACTCACGAGTTGTTTTATGCTTCTTTCATAATACCAAATAAACATTATGACAAGATATGTCCTTGCTTGGTTATATTGTGGAGCCATGCAACATGAGGTAGCCAGCCAAGCTGCTAAAAAGTCTTTCAATGTCCAAACCATTTGACAAATGAGGTCTAAGTTCACGTCATTGCTGCTGACTCCTGCGTCGTGTCCTTACACAAAACTCACGTCAGTCGTAAGACTGAACGGTAAGTCGCCGCCTTGATCGATGTGCGCAGAAAATATCTTTGATTCACTGAAGACCACAGTTAACTCAAAGCATGACTGATTCATCGTGCACGACCGACGAATACGTGGAAATACATGAAAAGTGAGGAAGGGGTTGGATATCGGCCTAGCCTTAGGCCTGCCGCGCTTCCTCAAACATCAACTCATTTTTTGATCCTCATTATAACATTTATGTGTCGCTTTATAACAAACGTTTTCAAATAAAAGTTTTTTAATTAGATTTTTGTAGGCCAATTATTAAGAGCTTCAGATTTTTTTCGTCAGAATGCGAAGGTGCAGACTAATAATTGTCGGCCTCGAAGACCTTTTTCTTTCTGTGCAACACAACTGTTCATATTTTGTAATGTAGTGGATACCGACGATACATTCTGCATGTACAGTGGGTCATTTCAAGTACAAGGTGTTGCGATTGAGTTAGAGTTGAGTTAACGTTTGACAAGTTAGATTGACATTTATATTCACATTTTTGCTGTCGTCTGTCTGTTTTGACATTATAAAGTTATTCAGAATGTGAATATGAATGTGAATCTAGCTTGTAAGACGTTAACTCAACTCCAACTCAATCGTAACAACGTGAACTTGAAATTACCCACTGTACGTGTACACGCTCTTGTTAAAAACATTTTTGTCTAGGCTACACATGCGCGAGACTTCCAAGTCTTGCGCATGCTTATTCTAACGCTGTTTATCTAACGTTGTAGGAATTAGTTTTCTTATCTCGTTTCAATGGGTCACTTCAAATCCATGGTGGTACGATTGAGTTAGAGTTGAGTTAACGTTTTATACGTTAGATTCACATTCATATTCACATTTTTGTGGTGTCTGTCTGCTTGACATTTAAGTTTGATATATGACGGACTGATGGAATCGAATGCTATTTCGAATGTGAATCTAACTTAAGTGTATCAATTTTAGCTGCATGGACTGACCGATTGCAATTACGTTATAATGCCATCCAAGATGTGAACATGAATGTGAATCTAACGTGTCAAACGTAAACTCAACTCCAACTCAATCGTAACACAGTGGACTTGAAATGACCCCTTGAACAATACATGTAGCCTACAGCATGCACCAAGGCGCTATACAGGAAGTACTCCTGTCGCAGATTATGAGTGCTTATCGCATAGTTATCAGTCTTTTCGAATGTTCTTAGCTATTCGTCACCATCGATCGTCGAAAGCTATGCTCTACCCATGGGCGCCGGTAACACGTGTCACTCGCACGATTTTACTATTGGGGGGGGGGGGGGAAATTTGCATTTTAACTCAAAATAATTACTTCCATTTCCTCGAGGGGCAAAGATATTTCAGCCGGTAACCCACCAGTACTTTTTCAATACATATACTCAGACGCTCAAATAATATAACTTGTACATACTTTAAATTTCGCAGACACAACAACTTGAAAATTTGTAGAGGCTTTGCCTCCCCTGCCCCCCCCCCTTAGCATTTCTTCGGGACAAACTCACATTTTTCTATGGAGGGGGTTACCCCCCATATTTTTTCTTGGGTGGCATTTGCTCCTCTGCTCCCCCCTGTGTCGGCGCCATTTTCTCTACCGAACGACTGGAGTGCCAGATACACTGTTGAATCAAAATGTAAACGAGAAACTTTTTGACGAGAAAACTTAAATCTGCATGTAATTCGATCGATGCCCTCCCCCATTTATCTGCTTTATTGGACATCTGCTGCTTCCTTTAGAGGGAGATGCTCAGATGGACGCTGTATACAGTGATGCATAGCACCTTCAGAATTAGAAATGTTGCCGAGTCTACGTCTATTTCCCAGGTGAGATGTTGAAATGCCGAACTGCTTACGAGCTTCTCGTTGATTCTACGCGGAAACGAGAAACAAGTTACGTAATAGAAACGACGCAATTTAATTTGGCGGTGAATTTGTCGCCAAGGCGTAACCCTGCTAGTCAACGACTCTGAGCGGCGGGTTCCAGCATTGCTCGGTCCTCTCTCATTCTTCTAGCTGAAAGCTGTCTTCAATACCATCAGAATCTCTCTTGCAGTTTGTTATCCAATTTATGATGATCAACGTTTGAAAAGAGTGACGAAGCTTGACTTAAAAAATCGTCGCCTCTGTGCTCGTCCTTAACCCTCCCCCCCCCCTGACGAGACGGTAGGCCCACAAAACAATACGTTTTATAACAGAACATAAGGTTCTTAAATACTGCAACCCCCGTCTCTATAGCTAGATGAGACGATTTCCTTAACGATGTTTTTAAAGCCTTGGCAATTAATACTGGCTCAATAAGCCGTCCGTTTTTAAATATCACCTGCAGTCAGCCTAGTAGCACACTGCGCATCGAAGCTACGGTATGCAATAGTTTCACAGTTGCTTCATAAGGGACGCTTAAGGGACGAAGGGCCGTGTGGGGGGGGGGGGGGGGGGGGGGGGGGGGGGGGGGGGGGGGGGGGGGGGGGGGGGGGACGTGTCCCCCCCCCCCCCCCCGCGGACTAGGGCGTCCCCTGCCCATGAATAATCCTGGTCCTCGTGAAAAATGCATTGATGGAGGGACGCGTCCCCATACACTCCCCCCGATGATTTATGTTGGTCCCTCTCTAGGGAAAATGTGAGGAAGACGATATGAATGGTGGTTCCCCCCATTAACGGTTGTTTGTTGGTGCCCCCAAGAAAAAGGAGAAAAGGACTCTCTTAGTGGGAAAAATGTCTGTCAGTACCACCCCCCCTCCCCTCCCGCTCTTGAGTTCTTAACGGAAGAGTATTTCGGTCTGTTGCAGGGTTGCAGGTAATAAAATTGTACTTGAGAAACGACTTTTCGTAATGAAGTTTTCATTAAAAATTTGTTCCACCCCACCGCCAAATTCGTGGCTACGACACTGCACAGTAGCTTAACCTATAGGCCTCGATTCACCAATGCCTCAAATGGTTTGTCGACATCGAAACAACTTCGCTAGTGGAGGTTTCAATGTTTTGTATTTTGCTTTGAACATGTACAAACGGGTCCACGTTTAGCCTAATACGATGCGTTTGACACGAGCCTCACGACAAATGAACATGAACTCTCGTACGTTACTTCTGTTTCTTCGAAAATCCATCAGCCTATTCCATCCAGAAAATCCATCTAGCCCTATTCTTTAAAGCAGCTCCACCCTATTCTAAAAGCGATATAGGCCTCAAAAAGATTATGTCACTGAAGCTTTGCTTTGTCTCTAAACGACCAAAGTCGACTTCCTTCATAAAATTGTCGAGGCTTGATTTCTGCTGTCCAAGGCCACTGCTCTACATTTTATATAGCCTATGAAACAAAAGTTGGGTGGCAGGGCCTGCGTTAGGGTACTCTGGGCCCCCCCGAAAAGTCCATTTTAAGGCCCCCCCAGAATCAATTAATTCAAAAAATGACCTTTTTTCTTCTCCCGTGCATTACTCTCAACGGGGGGGTGGGGGGAGAGGAGATTTTGACAGAAATTTTCTCTCAAAACATTTGGAACCTTAGGAACTCTAGTGGGCCCCCGATAACCTTCCAGTGGGCTCCCCACAATTCATAACAAAACATCAAAGCACGACTTTTTCACACAAAGTGACTATGACAAATTATATACTTGCCCCCCCCCCAGCGGGCCCCCAGAGCCGTGGGCCCCCCCGACTGGGGGGGGGGGGGGTGCGGGGGCCCTCCAGAACGCCGACCCTGCTGGACGGTATTCGGCGAGAATCGTGATCAGAACACCGAGTAGCTTAGCAGCAACGCGTTACGTACCCTCCATCGCAGCATAATCACGTGACCTAATTGGCTTTAGCGTAGAGCCAGGACTGTGCGCGTTGTTTTACGAGTAGGGCAACTGTCACTTGCATGCACCTATAGGAATGATTGTAGTTGGCATCATGGAAGAATAGGCTCAATAATTTTCTGAAAATGCTTAAAAACGGAATTTTTTTGTCTTTAATCATTCTGGTGTTTGGGGACGTGCTCCTCGGGGCTATCTCTCTAGTGCACTGCCAAACGGAAGGTCCCTGCATCCAACCTCTCCACACCTGGCGGTTCTCCGCCATTCTTTTCGTGTCTCCATACGATTTTCTTTCCAGTATCTCATCTATCATTCTCACTTGCTTCCTTCCCCTCGTCCTCTAACCCTCCATTCTTCCCTCCAGTATTTATCTCATCAATTTCTCCCCTCTCACTACGTGTGTAGAATCCAGTTTTTCTTTCTCTGCAAAAGGATGTTCAGTAGTCCTCTTTTTTCTAAACTTTCGCCAACACCTCCTCGTTTGTGCTTTTCTCTGTCCAGGGCTATAGCAGTAGTAAAAATTTAACATAATTTTCAATATATACATTATACAATTACATGTATCTCGAGAAATCATTTTCTGCACATTGGTGAAGGAAGATGGGCGGACACAACGAATGATGATTTAAGGGCATTGATGGACACATGACCATCTATTATTTTAAGCCCCCACCCCCCCCCCCCCCCGCATGCAGATTGAAAGAGTGATCCTCATTGGCGCTAATATAAGATAACGTCGGAAATTCCAAAAAAGTCGCTTATTTTACCAGATCATTTCCCAGATCATGTTGCAATTAATTTAGGTGGAGACTATTTTTCGATAGAAACTGTAATCTCTCAGCAGGTACATATAGGCTTCACTTATGTGTCTGGGTATTGGTGAACTACAATTGTTTCGACGCTTTGATTGGATTGTTACAGCGACCTTGTGATGACTGCGGTCATGTTACGGCGCTCTAAAAGTTGTCCGAAAATTACTAATATTAAATCATTAATAGTATCTTCGCTACCCTAGCCATTAGACAATAGCCTACTTTTGCATCAATTCTGAACTATTAGCCTACGTGTGTGTGTGTGTGTGTGTGTGCGTGTGCGTGTGAGTGTGCGTGTGAGTGTGCGTGTGAGTGTGCGTGTGAGTGTGCGTGTGTGTGTGTGTGTGTGTGTGTGT
>JAQIWG010005259.1:0-14772 GCA_034695025.1 Chamaedrilus cognettii | reverse complement strand
AATGATGGTGTGCGTTCAACCCCCCCCCCCCCCCCACTCAATGCCCCGTCTATAGCGAATGCTGCAAAGTACTTGGCTCGCCTCAAAATATTAAGATCTTGCGACTCCACTTTCTCATCGATTCACCAAAGGTCACCTTGAGCGAGTATCTAACTTTCAGTCAGCCTAGACCGTTTTGTAAATAACGTTTAACAGTGCATGCCTTTTGGGCATCACTCTAGACGGAATTGATTTTAGGTTAATTCGATCATTGATGTTTTGCACTGTTAATAATTGTCCCAGACTGAACGACGAATTGAATGAATCAATGAATTAATTAAAGAGTGAGTTAGTGAATTAATAAGTGAATAAATTAATTAACTGATAACCAAATCATTGAATGAATGAATTGATCAATTACTTAATGAATGAATGGATCAATGATTGAATGAAGGAATGATCGAACGAAAGAATGAAGGAATAACCTAAATACGTGTAAGATATACGAATGAATGAATAATGCATCAGTGAATCACTCATTCAAACAACCAATCACTCAATCAATCAATCAATCAATCAATCAATCAATCAATCAATATAATGTGCATTACAACTGTTTCGGTTGAAAATTAGTTTCTTCATACAAAGCACCCCCTGCAGGACGGGGAACAAGGAATGGCTTGCAGCCCAAAGCTCTTCGGGCGAGTCGTAAAAGGCGACTAAAGAAGGGGCAGTGGTTAGGCTTACGTGCAGGCTCTCTTACACATGCAGAACCGGACTGTACATTGTGCTTTTGCTACACACTAAACAATAAAAACAAAACAAAAAATTAATGCAAAGCGTCCTACTACTTTCAGACCAGCCGCGCCAGCGCAAGAAGCGGAAACCCTACACGCGCTACCAGACAATGGTCCTCGAGAACGAGTTTGTCGGCAACTCTTACATCACTCGTCAGAAGCGCTGGGAGATCTCCTGCAAGCTGCACCTCAGCGAGCGACAAGTCAAGGTCAGTGCTGGGCCCGTAGCGTGAGGGGGGGCAGATAGGGCAGGAGGTAAGTGGGGTAGGGGGGCAGTGCTCCCCTTGTCCCACCCCCCCTCACGCAAATGTTGCATCACGCGTCAGAAGCGCTGAGATCTCCCGCAAGATCTCAGTGAGCGAGAAGTCAAGGTGAGGGGCGATTCTACATCATAAGTGAATGGGGACGCACCCTCTCCTGCCCCACCAGCATGAAAAGATTTTAAGGTGTACATGGCTGCAAGTGGCCTACCCCTGCGTAACGGGAAATGCGGCCACAAAACGCGAGTGTGTTTGTGTGTGTTTCTATATTATTTTAACTTGTGTTTTTGTGCTACACGCAAGTAACTAAACTACACAAAAAAACATTACACATTGGTTTAGTTTGAAGTCATAAATTGTCCACGACATATCACTGCCCCCAGGTCTGGCTTAAGAATTTGCACATTACATTACATTACATTATAGTACAATACATTACATTACATCTTACATTACACATTGGTTTAGTTGCAAGCCTTAAACTGAAAACGACACTTCCCTGCATGCCCCCAGTAATGGTTTCAGAATTTGCACATTACAGCTTACATTACATTACAGCTTACATTACATTGCATTACATATTATATTGCATTACATTATCGATTACAGTACAGCTTACATTACAGCTTACATTTGTTTAATTGGAAGCCATAAATTGACAGCTACGTCTCCCTGTCCTATACAGGTCTGGTTCCAGAATCGCCGAATGAAGCGCAAGAAGCTCAACGACCGAGCCAAGGTCCTCGTCAAGGACCTCGCCGACAGTCCCTCCCCCACCTCGTCCACCGGGGGCGGACCGGGCATGGGGCCCCCTGCCCCCTCGTCCGGCGGCGGGGGAGGGGGCGGCGGTGGGGGCGGAGGGGGGAGCAATCACCACCACGGCAGTCACATAACTTCATCACACCCCCACCACCCACACGTCGTTCACAACATGGTCGGGATGAGTCACGGGTGTATGTAGTGCGAAGGGCACGAGGCACCCCCTGGCGGGTTGCTCCAGCGACAGCGATGGTCTAGTGAGGGTCAGACTGGTGACGCCCGTACTTGCTCGTTGTTTCGGTATTTGGTCAGTGAACTTAGTCGTCCGTCCTCGAGAGCGTGAAGGCAGGCCAGGGGAAGTTTTCGGAAGTTTCCGGAAGTTTCCGGAAGTGTCCGGTATGCTTCCAGAAGTTTCCGGAACGGATGGGACTCTGGCCGGATGGCCGCATGCCTCCGCGTGTAATTAGTGGTGCAGATCAATGAATTATGTTGCGGAATCTTCGCAGAGCTCGTTTGGGTTGATGCGACATTTGCAACGTTAGGATCAATGGGACTTCTTATCAAGCATTCATGATAAGATAGATAGTATCCGCGTACCTGCTAAGATCACTACAAGGCTAAATATCCAGAACACCGATGCAACTTAAGGCCTCCTTAGAGAAAAGTTTATTCAGCCGAATATATGAATCACGATTGCAGACGTCAACCAGGACAGCGATTGGTATGAAGACCACTCGCACCGTACGCCAATTGTGATTGCAGAACACAGCGACTATGGTGTTCATTACAGCGGCTAGTGTTCTGAACGTGACGCGGGCCTACAACGCTGTACCGACTCAAACGTCCTTATATTGTGTAAGTAAGCATCAGTCACGCGTTCAAGCATCTTTGGATTTTGTGTCCGTTTGAATGTCATGGTCCGTGTGCTTCGTTCAATGGAAAATATACTCACGTCGACGTGAGTAATTAGCAATGTTGATGATACTCCCAGTTCTTGATGCACAAGTCTCGCAGCGCGGTTGTATATTATGTTAATTCCGAACATTTCTGGAGTGCGAGAAACTATTTTGAGTTGCTCCCGAGAGGCGTATCGCTACGCACAACAAAAACAGAGTAGTCGTTGCATGAGCTGTGCCAAGTCATGACATCAACAATTATTATTACCGTAGCGTAAATAGCTGTGTACAAGTACGCACAGATTAAATATTCTCTTGAGCACACGATGACGCTATGAATGATCCCGGTGCGATAAAAAAAAAGCTGTCCGGAGCGATGAATAACCGCGCACTAAAAAAGGTGTACGATGTCGAGAATGAATTCATCGCACGCTTTTGAAAGGTGTCCGGAGCGAGGAACTGACCGAACATGCTAAAAGGTGTTGTTTCGTGCTCGTGAACGAATCACGCGGTGAGCTTATTTGTCCGTCCGTCCGTCTGTCTGTGAGTCCGTGCTGCTATGACAAGTCCTGCGCCATCCGTCTACTTGTTTGTGTCGTTGTCAGTCCGCGCATATCGTTTATCGCCCGTTCTTGAATCAGTGGATATCAACAGTGAGTATTAGAATATAATTTCAAGGCCTTTGCAAGGCAGTTGCGTCGAAGACATCACATCAGGATTTGATCAAGCCTCGCGTAGATCTAAGCCTTCGGATCGGCACCAAAACGCATTGTCTGGATTAACTCTATTTCTTAGACGTGGGTTTATCACCAGCAACCAGCATGCCTGTGTATTCAGCAAGGATCACTATTGTAAAAATTCTGCTCCATGATCTTGGAGTTTCAGCTCGTGGTATACCGAATAATATCAATGATATAGACAACTGTTCGGTCGGCTCAACCGTGCAACTAGAATGATACTAGATTTCATTGCAACTAGATTGATACTAGATTACAATGCGATTAGAATGATACTAGATTTAAACGAACGAGATTTCAGAGTTTTCGTTATCCGCTGAGATCAAAGCGCGTGGATATACTCGACAAATTACCGCCCTTGCTATAATCGATGATGATCTGAATACTTTTTGCGTCAAGAATGAAATAATGCTCACAAATTATCCGTCTGAGGAGATGCCCACGATCCATGGTTATTGTGTTCGTTTCCTTTTTCGAGTGACGTCACTCGATTGCGAAAAAAAGGCCAGGCCGTTCCTGATGCATTCAGCAGAAAGGCGACAACCCAGTTCGTGTGTGACGTCAACTGGACGTCATCTGCAGTCGATCAAATAAAATTTAATGGAAGCGGAAAGTTGGGGAATAATAGGGTAATAATAACTACTCGACGAGTAGTTATGAGAAAAGATCCTTGGATATCCATGCATCGTCTTCAATCTTTTGTGAATGAGCTTATTGTCATAATGACCATCCTCAGATGGACATACTTGGATACTCTGCTGTGTCTGAACTTTTGAAGTCATCTAGCAAGTGCATGGATTACACATCTGTCTCCTTGTATACGCATCAATAATAATCAGTGGATATATCGTCCAAAGGATATTAGTTGAAGCATTCTCGTTGCAGGTAACCTGGATAACCAAAACCATAGACTTTCGTCAGCACTACGAGGTAGGCCTAGTTGCCCATCCAAGGTTGTCTCGTTTTTGCATGCAGTTCTTTGTCAAATTCTAGCCCATATCGGCATTTGTATTTCCACTGCCAATGTAACCTGCAGTGCAATAGTAGACCCGGTGTCAAATTAGCTAATTTCAATAAAAACATATTTAGGAAATTTGAACTTAACCTGCACATTTTTAGAGGATTGCGTCGTAAAAAGGTTTGATTCTTAAAAGTTGGATGTATTCTGGATAATTGGTTGGTTATTGTGATATAACGTGATTGGAACTCTGTACTTAATTGCAATGAGGAAAACTACACAGTAATGAGGTAAACTACACAGGCACCGGCCTACCGAGTCTGATTCATATGTGGCCATTTAAAATTGCATATTGCCGTCGGGTAGCGCCATCTGGGCTTGTTTTTACTGTCTGGTTTCATTTTTGAATCTGCATATGACTGCGCTGTTTTTGGAACACATTTGCATTAACAAAAAAATTAGATTGAACGGGTTCGGATTGAGACCAGGCATGCAAGGACTAAGGAACGAGAACTGGACCTCGCATTGTCTGTCGGCTTATAGAAATGACTCCGTAGAGCCGCCGTCTTTCCACTCGATTTTATTTAGCTAATAGCTTGCAACCAGCTGATGCGTGACGTCTTATATATCATGAACCAAAGAATTAGGAGTACCAAAAGCTAGAATTGCTGCGCCAATATTATAGCTGCTGGCGCACGCCACACCAAAAGGGTCACGAGGCAGCAAAATGGCGGCATAGACTATTAGCTGGGCTTCTATTGACTGTCCATCATCAAGCTAATTCCTGCTAGGTTTTTACAGCACTACCAATGGCCAGGGATGACTTTAGTAGGAGTAGTACTCCAAGAACGACGTTTTTTTGAAACTCTACTTGGATTTAGAAATGGGTAGAAGTAGCATTACTCGTCAAAATGGACGATGGTTGTGTAGGCCTACTGTAGGCCTATTCCTTTTTTGAAAAGCATAGGAGTGCACTACTCCTGTTTTATAAGCAGCAGGCGTAACGTTACTCCTTTGTAAGGGCTAAAGTGAACTCTGCCAATGGCCATATCGTTTGAAACGAATTCCACCATTATGCCGCCTCTGACAGTTTTTTTTTGTGCGCGGTGCAGCTTGGATGAGTTCCTTTCTAGGTTCGTAATAGTCAAAATTCTTAGTATTGAACCGAGTGGCTCGCGTGGGCCCATTTCTATCCGACTAATGCTTGGTCCAGTTCAATAATCTTTGATTGGCTCTAGAATTACCTTTAAAGCGATGGACGATATAGTGCACCAGTGATGCCGCTGATATGGGTATATCACTATATTTTGGATATTTCAGTGATCGGGGAACTGTGTTTTAACGAAATCCCTAGATATCTGGGGGTATTTTTTTATAAATGGAGCATTTTATAATGGGAGCTGGGGATATTTTTAATTTTTAAATGCAATCTAGATATATTTTTTTCCTAGACATTCTGCAGAATCTAGGGATATTCCCGTTTGGTTCGATGGCATTACTGTACGGCACTGTCAGGCAATGCTCTATAAATCGCACAAGCGTAACTATGCAGCTTCAAAAATAACACCGGCATGCCTTGGGTTGCGAACGCGATTTGTGATAATTATTCATTGGTCGTAGGCCTACTCCCGAGCAGCTGGCTCGGTTCCGCGGTCCGCGTGCCGGCAAGTTTCGCTTACTGTTTCACAGGCGTCTCAAGGTTAACCGTGGGCGGGCTCGCAATTAACTAAATCTGGGTCGAACCGTTTACGCTTCCGCAGTGAATGATGATGAATAACTGTAGTGCTAATTTAGCCATGCTGTGTACATTGCGATTGAACGGTAATATGCTGTGGCCAAGCATTATACTGCTATGATTATACTTTATAATGGGATGCATTCAACAATGGATCTAGCCTGTGCGCTTAACTGGCTGAATCCTAGATTCGGATTTAACTAATCTCGCGTGGTGTGAGAAAATGCGGAATCGCATTCTAACGAATTTAACAGACCCGCTATTTGATTTCTAAATTCTCGGTGATTGATGGAATGGCAGTTGTTTGAGCATGAAACTGTTATTTGCAATAAGTTTGTTATGTCTAATAGAGCAAGTGAAGCTACCTAATCTTTTTGACGTCCATTGTGTTAATATCCATGTTTTCAGATAGGGTAAACGTTTGCGCCCTGATGAGGACTGCTGGAGCTGAGTTTTTATGACCGGATGCCCTTCCTGACGCCAACCAATACATAATCATTCGGCGCGGATTTAGCAGCTTCCAATGCAGCTAACGATAAATAGTTTACAAACTCAAACTGTGGGCTATAGTTTGCAGTCACTCATTTTGCACTTAGCTCGTAAAAATGTGCCGTTGACCTCGAGACGCCTTACAGTGTTTGAAGCGCTAAACAGCGCATCATTCTGTCTGCCAATCATAGCCTCGATTGCCGGTCACGTGACCGTGAAGCTCGTGAGCTTGTCCTTTTACTTGTTACGCCTTTTAGTCATGAATTATTTCGATAATATAGTTTGCTGTTTGATAGCCTGTGTTAAACGTGTAGGCCTACGACACGTCAATGGTGCATGATCGTGTTGACGCTCAATCACGCCGTTATGTACAAGAGTGTCCGAAAAAAGTTGCTTTTCCATTTTTTCGAGTTAAGCCTACTGTACTCTTGGTGCTTTGCATCATTTAAGCAGTGTAGACGCTTGAATTTCAAATACCTTTAAAGAACTCCCCCAGAATGAAAAAAATGAATGAAGCCCCTAACCATAAAAGGTGCCCCTCAAGAAAATTATCAATTTTTTGGTTGAATCTCTCCAAGCAAGACATCTTTAAAATTATCGTTTTCAGTCAAATAAAATAACATTTGGCTGCTCGCGTGAAAAATTGAAAATGGCACTAGAAGGGTTCAAGCCGGGGTGTATGGATACTTAATAGGGTAGGTAGGGGATAGGTAGTTGAACCCACTTTCGAGGCATCATTGTGCCTGGTATTATACTTGAGCCGTGAATCGTTGAAATTGTAGACAGATTGAATAATTATTCCTTGTTAAATGTTCGAATAATTGTAAAGTGGAGTTCATGATTGCGGGGTTCCGTTCTTGTGGCATCTTCGTACAAACAGTGGGGCCCGCACAGTGTAGCAGTTTGTCTTGCTCCTTATTTTGTGATCTATGATGAAATTACTAGTGAGAGTGTACTGGCTTGCCGTTAATGAACGTGACCAAACGAGGCGTTTTGAATGCTGATGACCTCTTTAGCGGGTTAGTCAGCATAAAAACGCTGCTGATATTATTACAGGCCGACGATAACCCCATGATACCCGATGCTGTCAATCACGTTACAATGTGTACATAATCGTGTATGTTGATAGTTAAAATTGTGCCATAACTGTTCAACGCACGCTCCAGCAATGGGCGCGTGGTGCGTTAAAAATTATTTTTGTGGATGTCGTTGGAAGCGGTTTCGTTCGTTTGCGATTTGTTGACGTGGCTTGTTGAGTTTTCATTGAAACGTAAGCACGAATGCGCGCATTACGAGGGCCCGTTTCTCAAGAGTTTCCGTAACTTTTAGCCCAAACTTAATCCTAAAAAATATTTGAAGAAAATTAAATCCAACCGCCGACCACCGTGACGTCATCATTCGGTTTATTGCGAGTGGCGCCGTGGCGGTACGGAGTTTAAAATAACTAAGACTAAAATTTGCATAAGATTTTCTTAAGAACTTCGTAGGACTAAAATTTGCCTAAGAAGTTTTGAGTAACAGGCCCCTGATTGTAACAGTAACGGGCTGATTTATTGTGGTTGATCCATTCATGTGTGATGGAAAATTTACATAAATCTTGCATAGACTCAAGCTTATTTTCTGCTCGCAAAAATTGGTTGGTCGCATCTTCTAGGACTCGCTGCTGGTGGATTTTTCTCGCAATTTTTTATTTTATTTCCGTGTACTTTGAAACACGTAATGAATATTTTTATTTTCAATCTCTCCGTAATTTGTTGCCTCGTGGCAGGTCCCTGGCATCCAACTTTTCCACTCCGACCTTCTTCGACCTTTCTCTTCAGCACTTCACACGTTTCCTTCCCAATCAAATTGTCTATCTTTCCTAATCGCTTTCTTCCTGGCCCCCTCTTTCCTTCCATTCTCCCTTCCACGACGATTATTTTCAATTTCGATTTCTAAAAAAACTCATTTAAAGTTGACCTAATGGTTGAGATACAAACGCAGTGTTTAATTTTCGTAATAATGTTGGAACCATTTGACCAGAATTTATTTCTTGAACATGTACTTGAGCTCGGCGTTACAATAAGTCGATTAGCCGTCTCACTCAAGGGGTTCACTACATGCTGTATATCGAAGCACGTATGGAGATAAGGGGGGCGGGGCTTGGCCCGCGGGCCAAACCAATTACCAACCGTCAACAATTGATCGACAGGGTCATGACCCTTTCATATCCAATCACAGTAATTAACAACGACACACAAGTAAAATCAACTTCCGTTTTCGGTAAAAAAAGATCTTTCGTTTTGCAAAATTGTGCAGCTGATGCATGCGCATTCTAGGCTTAAGATTTCTGTGGTCTCACTGTGCAAAGCCTTCCTACACTAGGTTTTCTGAAAACGACATTTTTCCATGCAAAACTCGCGTGAGTCAATTACAACACTTCCCAGTGCTCTCCGGCAATAATTGACTGAAAGTCTAAAAGTGCTTCATTGCTCAAACCAACGCAGCTTCCTCGTTCTATTCTAGTAGGCTATATTCCACGCACGTCAAGTAGCACTGTTCTTGAATCTCGCAGTTTTGGCAACATACTGTAGATGATGGAATGATAGAAATTTCGCAATTCGGAAATGCTGAACACCAGAAATATCGTAGTGTCGAATGCCAAGGTTCAAATTTGTGTTTCTTGAATCCTTAATAACAATAATACTAATTCATTGTACCTTAGGCAAGTTTTCTCGAAAATTTGGTTCAATGGCAGTGTATCGCAGTATATTCTGTCTGCGAAATTTTAAATGTATCATGCCTGCCCTGCCGGTGTCGGCCATCAGTCCATCACAATGAAAATTTAGTCATAAGAGTCGAATCTATATTAGATTGAATCTAACAACGCTTTCAACAGCCAGTCAATCAGATCGGCCTATCCCATGTTTATTACATCAATGCGTGCAACAAACAGCTTTCAATGCGCGGTTGGAGGTTAGCGTCACCGCAAGGCAATGATTTATTCCCTTGTCTCACCACTGACCGCACCGCACTAACCGCACCACGTTAACCACTAACCACGCCACAGGCTACTCGTTACTCCAGCCCTGACCGCAGTTTCATTGAGAACAGATTGATATTTTACTGTTCCAACCGTTAGCACCATACTACATCACCTATCATCTTCGCCTTCCCATTATGATACTTTAACCGTCGCGGTTTGTCGGTTTTATTTAATTGCCAATCGTTACGGCGCAGACGGCCGTAATAGCCTGAAAGCAGCGAGACCCGGCGGCAGTCTAGCTTGTAGTAGACGTGTGCATGCATGTACGGCGCACAGGAGCAAATATAATTATGCACGGTATGACGGTCGATCGCGTTTTTATGGCCGGTCTGCCGCGTCAGTCATGGCAGCTGTAAACAAACCATTGCCGGGGAACTAACTGTAGCTGCTACGGGTATAATGCAGGCTATAGGGGCTTGTGCCAGGCTAGTTGTGATTTCGCGGAGTAACAATTAACAACGTTTTACTAACAATATTCCACAAACCGAATAATCCAGTCACTTCGTGCACCCTTAGCCATGAGATGGTCTAAGTTTGTTAGACCTCAAATAATCAGTCATTATATATAGATAGGGTGGAGTCCTTAGAGAAGTTAAAGTTGAAGTGAAGTTGAATCGTTCCCCCCCCCCCCCTCGTTATAGTAGCCTTTTATGACTCGCGCGGGAAACTCTGGATCTATTCTCTTTTTACCCCAGTCAGCAGGGGTGAGACGGCGTGCGATGCGCAACATCTTACTACAGTGTAGGCCTGTAGGCCGAGAGCTGTTTGCTATATATAACCAATCAACTCGCAGTCTGCAGCGCCCTTTGACATATTGACCTCTGACATTTTGCTCACGTGACACAATGGCCTTCTTCCATCTGCTTCGTGGTTTTCGTTTTTGTTAATGGTTTGAAATTGATATCGCGGTAATTTTGGAATATTCTCTTTCATCCATTAAATTTGCAGCATGCAGTTGGAGCAATGGATAGAAAGGATTCGGCTAGCCGATGCTATCGCAAACATAAGGCTTTATTCGGCATGCATGCATGGCCAATTTATCTGATGGAAGACACAACTTCTCTTGTGGCTTATCTTGCAATTAAATAGCGCACAGGTCATGATTTATAGTATGACATTCTAATTATGGCTGCTGTGCACTGTTGATTGATAGAATAGGCCCAGGGGCCTCATTTACGTGCATTTCTTGAGATTTTCTGAAATTTTATCCCAACTGAAATGTAAAACAAATAAAATCCAATCGCCGACCAATGTGACGTCACCATTCGGTTCGCGCGCGACTGTGCGGAGTTTTCAATAAAAAAGATGAGATTTTCATAAGATTCTCTTAAGACAATCTTATGACTCAGATTATCATAAGATCGCTTTCCAAATGAGACCCTGCCTCCTGTGCGAAAGAAAGCACTTGCATATGTGGCCACGTTAATTGATAACAGCTGCATAATTTATTACGTGATTAGTCGGCACAATGTCATGCAAGCCTAAACATTGAAATGATCTGCGCATCTCTCTTCGCACGATGGGCTAGCTCTTGCATTAATTATCAACAGTAGGCCTATAGCCTATAAAGTTGATGGATAGCTGCAACGTAACCAGATTTGTTCTAAAATTTATTTGCCATCGCGCTTTGGGCAGGAGAAAGATGCCTAATCGCGTGGCTACATGTTAAAAAATTCGCAACCAAGTTGCTATCAGGGCTGGATTCTAGCATGGTCAGGGTGTGTCAATGTTCAGGGGTCTCCACCAATGAAGGGCCATCCACCATCAGCCTAAAGATAAATTATACGACGCTAATAAAGTGACAGAGACTTGAGGTTTTGAGAGCGTCATGTGTGCGCACGGTCCATGATTATTTCGCAATGGAGGAATGGACACCGGACAGTGTAGGCCTATCGGGGAACGAACAAATTTCTGTAAGCACCCCCCTCCCCCTGTCGTGAGTTTTGATTGCGTTGATGAACACGTGAAATGTTTCAATCTCATAAACTTCTGTTAAATAATAATAATAATAATAATAATAATAATAACCCCACCATCGGTCTCATCGTATGCGCAGTGGCCTCAACCTATAGATAAATCCGGTGACCAGCGTTGCCACTCACTTTTTTTGAAATAGCACGAAAAATCTCTTCACAACAGCATATTTCCCACTGCGAAATCCGATCTAAACAGCGGCATTATTTTTTTTAATAGGGCATAGGGCAAAGATCGGGAAAAACCTATTTATTGCCGGCCCCAAAATGCCTTATTTCGGTCCTCGATCTCATGCTGGCAACTGTTTTCCGAGAAATTTAGACTCTTTTCTCTCATTTTTGCATAACCCCCCTACGCTGCGGTGATACCGCCCAATTAGGCATGCGCGCCTGAATCAGTCGATTCGATTCAACCTATCAAGGTCGCCTGCATGGGCAGAGGTCTATAACCGCTAGCCGCTAATACTGAGCGTCCTTAATGAAGGCCTTGATTAATGATCAAAACAAACTATAACTCGGCTATGACTACAAACTCGGCTGTGACATATTGCTCCGCTTTCTCTCCGTTAACCTATACAGACTGGGAGCTGTATACGCGTTACGTTGTGTCCATTGATCTCTACGGGCTATTTCTTTAACCCCGACTCTCCAATGCGATATTTGAAATCTTCTGGGACCATTCAATATACAATCCATGTGACAAAATGGAGAATCCAGTCTGCAAAATTGACTAAGTGAGAGCAGCATTTTATTTCTTGACATTTGATTGACTTTTATCAAAACTATTATCCCTGAAATTTGATTGAATGGAATTAGCATCTTTCTAACACAACCTTTATTACCAAAATTTCAGCTAAGTTGATGTGATGCATTCGTTTTTATACTTCCAACCATTCAATAGGTTCCAACTCAATTGATTTTGATTGATGCATACTATTCTCCTATCAGTCTACCGTTCAAATTTCGTTATGAATTTATCTGCGCATTCCTTCTTCATCAATTAATAAAATAGATAAACTCAACAAAGGCATCGCCTGGAAAAAGAAAAAGCTCGAATAGATACATGTGTTCCAAATGTGCACAAAAATCTATCGCTGCCTGACCTACATAATTAGTGTAGTATGCAGGGGCGGTAGCGTGGAGGGGGGCGCAGGGGGGCATTGGCCCCGCTGCTGGCGTCTCTGCCTCTCCTGCTCCCAAAATAGTTACTATTGGCTTATGGGCTTGCCCCCCCTGCTCTTTGTGGAAATAAAGCCTTTGCCCCTTGCTCTGATGAAAATGAAAGATATGCCCCCCCTGCTCTGTGTAGAGTCAAGTCGTTGCCCTCCTTGCTTAGCCTGATATGTTGATTATATAGGGGAAAATTGATAATGCCAGTTAAGCACGACAAAAATTAATAATGACTGTTAAGAACGGCTAGAAAAATTTCTGTCAGCACCGAAGTGAAAAGTGTCACAAATGTCGTGCAGTTAGCAGAGCGCCAAAATGTCTGCCCCACCTGCTAAAACTCTTGCCCCCGCCCCCTCCACTGCGAATCCCAACGATACTGCCTTGGCAGTATGTAGGCCTGTACATGTTGGCCTCGACCTATGCGGTCAACGATATTGTAAGTTCACAATGCTGCGCTTGGCGTAGCCTATATTACAGGTGCTTACAGGTGCATGAAGTTCATTCACACCAAATCTTCGAGAAATGCGTGCTAGCTGCGCGTGCATGCAAGCAAGCAAAATTGCATGCAAGAAAAATTCAGGCCGATGTTTCAGAATACGGCATCGCGACGCCTTGTAGGGGCTTAGGGAGGGGGGAGACTAGAGCCCCCACCCTTCGAGGAAAAAAAAAAAAAGTTTCTTCGGGATGATGTTTTTCTTAATTAGAAGTACTTTTTTGACAGAGCAAGGCATTTGGTTTAGCTTCCCCTTTCCTTCCCGACAAGGGGTTTAGCCACCCACCACCAACCACCCCACGCCCCCCCCCGTGAGAGAGGAGATGGCTAGGGGGGCTGAGTGATTTATCTAAAAAATGGATGAACACTGTTACGAATTGTATTTAAAAGTTCCTAATACCTCCCCCCTCCCACTCTCCCGGGAAAATATCTGTATAGAGAATTTACTGCGCTGGGGGTTGAAATCGGTTTATTTTGTGTCCCTAATAGCCCCACCAAAGCCCCTTCCAAAAATGCGTTCCGCCTGTACGCCCCTATAGTTACGCATCATTCTAGTCTACTACATCTGGCATATGTAAGAAATGCAGTTTCAGGCTTTCAGCAGACATAGCTAGCTGCAGCAGCTACAGGCAGCTAGCTAGCTAGCTACATTTGCAACGCGCGTACGCCCAAAGCGATAAATGTGTTCAGACGCGGTGTGGAAGTGGTGCCTTCGGCCTGCGTAGGTCCGCTGCACTACAGCTGCACGACTCGGGTCGAAGAAAATCAATAGGCGCCCAGCCTACAGCAAAACATAGGCTGGCATCTCAGTCTTCAACGGCCTCGCAGACTGGATAATGCGATGAAGGCAAGCGAGTGATTTTGAACGCCATTTGAACAGAAAAATGATAGCTGTACGGGCCTATATAATACTTTGTTCGGCTTTAAACTTGTAGTGTTAATTAAAGTCGTCCTCTTGCCCCCCATTCTTCGCTCCGGTATTTCTCTCAACAGTCCCTCTTCTACACGGTGAAAGCAGGCGACGCCGTTTGAGCAGAAAATTCTAGCCGTGGGCTGTAGATCTAATACTCAAGCTTCAAACTTGTTTGTTATGGTGGCCTGACCTTGTCTTCCATTCTTCTCGCCAGCATTTCTCTCATCAATCTCTCTTCTCTCATTACGTTCCAAGTCCTGTTCGTCTTTCGCCGCACAATGATGGCCACAAGTGCTCTATTTTCCCAAATCTCGCCAACACCTCCTCATCCGTTCTTTTCTCTATAGAGCTAAATTTGCGAGCACAATTGCAATGACAAGCATTGGCGTACCATAGGTCGTGCTGGTCTATGGTACGCCTACTGGCTGCTACAAGTTCACGAAATCAACGAAATGCAATGAGCCTATGCAATATTTTAAAAAACAAATCCATCAATATTACTCCAAATTTCAATGGTGGATCTACAATGGTGGATCAGTATTGGTCACTGTTTTGGTTTCCCATTCGCAGTGTTTGTGATATTATTAT
>JAQIWG010005258.1:0-14773 GCA_034695025.1 Chamaedrilus cognettii | reverse complement strand
TCTAATGCACTTTAGAGGAAAAGATGGGCCTTTCTAATGCACTTTAGAGGAAAAGATGGGCCTTTCTAATGCACTTTAGAGGAAAAGATGGGCCTTTCTAATGCACTTTGGACTCATAATACAAACATCATACAAGCAACAGTTCAGGGTATAACGAAACCTAACAGTTCAATATTAGCACATGCTAGTGCCTCATGGCCCGTGCCATACAACATGGTTAATGCCGATATGCATCGCTGTCCTGATCATCAATTTGTCCGTTTCGCATCACGATCCTATAATGGGTCCCAAGGCAAACGGGCCAGCAGAGACTCGTCAAATCGAGGAATTACAGCACACGGTCACAGCTATATACCGGCCTCCAGGGTACAAAGGAGCCTATATTGAAGGCGTGCATCCACAAAGCAGGAAAACTGCCCCTCAATGTCAAGGGGCAATTTGCCCTTTAATTTAACCGCTAGAATTTACACTGTAGAGCAAAGCAAAATATGCACCTAGGATAGCTGATATTTTCAAAACGACTTGGCCTACTCTAGCTATATATAGCTACAGATAAACCATACCCTAGATTGGATAGTCTTTTTAGGGCGTGCGCCGATAGGCGAACGCCGTATTCTTTCGGCCCGGTACCTTCATAAAAAAATCTTAAGGATCTTTGGCGCATTTCCGGAGACTCGCCTCCTGACCTACAAGTCTAGTTATAAGACTATACAAAAGCAAATGCCGCACAGAAGGCGCGTTGCACGGTGATTGTATCCTTTATTGAACCCTTTCAGCATACACAGCGCAACTGCCTTTGTACTAGCAGCGTGGCCAGTGCTAATTAGCCCAGAACGTGTGTTTCACCCTCACCAATACAAGGCTTTAGGCTATTCAGAACTTAAGCCATGTTTTATTGATTCACCCTCCCCCTCAACACAAAAATGAAACAGTTTCGTCCCCGCAGAAGGCGACCGGCTATAAGCCGGTGAAGATTGAGTGGCGCGCACTCGCTAGGGGGCCAGTGCGTCGGACACGAAGCAACAGGGACCATTAGGAAGGTCGTAATGGGACGGATTGGAGACCGGCGCCTATAAAGATCAGAGGAGACACGAATGGCGTGTGCACTGAACACTGAGCACTGAGCAGGGCCTTAAACTTGAGGCGGCGGTCTGTTTTTAAAATGGGAGCGCTTTTGAGTGTCTATTTTCGTAATAGGACACCGTATTTGGATTCTGGAATGATTGGCTTGGTAGGCCCAGCCTGTATCGTCATGTCAGAGCGTTTCAACGATCTCGCTCCAATAGGCCACAGAAAAATATGATATCAAGCTAATAATTCGATCTTTTTAAGCATCAAGTTTTAACTCGTTTGATTTTTTACGTACGCTATGTAATTTTTTATTTTCAGGCCTGCCTGTAATGCTGTGATCGCCGTAATATAAAAAGGCTCGAAAACAGCATATAATTTCAAATGAACAGCAGTTCTAAACCCAATATCTGAACATACAATTATTCTCATGGCGCATGACAGAAATGCCATCACGGCAAAGCACAGAACCGCTCTCCCAGCAGAGCAGCCGTTAGCAATAAATCATCCTTCCCAGTCCGCAATCTTGACAGGAGCCCCGTGACAGGTCATGACACTCCCCCCTACACACCAAACCTGATTCCTCAACCTAAACCCATCCCGCGTATCACACAGCCGTCTCTTGCAATTAGACTCATGACTGGTGAGTACGTATAGCCAGCCAGTCACAACGCTGTAATAGGCCAACGGGCCTCCGGCCATGCGCTGCCTCTTCTCTTAAAATAAGGGAGATTTGAGGGGCATCAATTAATAAAAGCACCACTAAATCACAATATAACATCAGCCGATTGTTCGACCTTGATTTAAGTTTGAATTAACTTCCGTTCCATTGGATCTCATCTCGTGATCGATTAGCCAAGTGATCGTTGAATAGGCCTACATGGTATAATCATAATCTTCACACGACATAGTTTATGCATAGGACATCCCATTCAGACACGTCACATAATACAAATAACAATAAAACGAAAATTATAAAAACAAACTGGCAAAGAATATGCTACGAATAAGAGTAAAGAAAAAGGAAAATAGTTCAAATTTTTGATAAAATTTTGAGCCACCTCCTTTCAAATTCTTCAGCATGTTTTTTTACAAGGATGGTGTAAACATCCCCGTTCCCCCCGTAACCTCCCTAACCCCCATAATTGCCCCTCAGCCCCCGGCTGACAACTAAAGACTTCTGTCAACCCCGGATTCCCTCCACTAGCCTCAGACGCGCTGATCCGTTGACGTGGAGGTATTCTGTTTCCGGTCGGACGCTCTGGAATGTTTCCAGGGCGGACTGGACTTTGACAGAAGTAATTAAGTGGAGGTGGAGTGTTTATCATTGACCCCTGAGGAACAGTTGATTGACCGACTGAGCATCTGTATACAGAGTCAATGGATAATACTCAGTGCGAGTGACAACCAGCTGAGGGTTGAAGGATTCGGCATAGCCAAGTCATCCATCATAATCACCACTTTTGGACAAATTGTTCACAACAGAGTAGGCAACACGCCTATTTTTAAAGAAGAATGTTCAAATGCTTTGATCGTTCTAAATAGGCCATGCAACAATAGGCCTATATAGACTATATACATGTACTAGCACATTTCATTATGTTGCTTGATGAGGCTAAATTTTAATGGCAGTTGCCTGATTTCTATTTACAAACTGCCAGCAATAACTATTTGACTATATGCTGGACACTATTAATCATCGATTCGTATCGAATGATATACTTTCAAAACATTACATCAGATTTGAAGAAACCATCTGACTTCTAACAACCAGCCTGACACAACATACTACACTGTGGACAAAAAACGTTACCTCAACGATTTCGTACTGCATGACTGTACAAATAAACGATATTGAATTTGTATCGTATTTCAACAGTTTAGGGAACTTTAGGATTATGTTTCAAATATACGCGCGCACTAATTCTTGACAATGTGTAATAAATTCAAAGAGATATCTATGCGTCTAGCAAGCCTATGCCAAGAGGTTGTTATAACAATGTCATCTTAAAACTGTGGTGAGGTTTATCTGGTGCATTATCGATTCACTGTAGTCAAGTCACTGTATACCAAACTAACTTCAAATCAAACCAAACACGAAGCCAAGGCTATCTATTAATAACTCTTTTCCAATTAAATCAGCCATACTGCGACTCAATAATGATAATCGTTGTTTTGTCCAAGTCCACCATCTAGTTTTGAACAACTGGGGATTGAATTCCCGTGGGGGTTGTGGTGTCCGTACACTCCCATATTTTAAGACATGGTAAACATTTGAAGGTCATCATGTTAACCATGGTCCTAGAAACTGATTCCTAGACCAAGCGTTTTGACAAGGCCGGATCTTATATTGTTTGGGCCTAATGACATTGATTTTATGCCGTATGGATTTAAGCATAGATAGCTCCATTATTTGACCAGTGTCTTGCTAACTTCTCTCCAACCCCCTGCTCAGATCCAATGAGCAATTTAAAAACACCACTGAAATAAAAACTTGAGCCGCGCCACTTGCTCGAACCTGGACCGGCTGTCAATCATATCTGGCCAGGGCCGCAGAAAGGGTGTTGGGTTTCATAACGCGACCTAAACAGATCGATAGAACAATCGCGAACGAGCTAAACACAAGGTCATCCAACTGTACACAGATTAAAGCTACTGTACCAGGCTGACCAGATGGCCATCTTAATTGATGGTCTTAGTAGCAAAAAATTGCAATTGTAATTGTAAATTTAACAATCCGAAATGGTTTAATTTTTAATTTTTTGCATTCTAGTACCGGGTATGCACATTTTTAAGGTTCAAAAAACCAGTGAGCACTTTGGTAAACTTTGATATGGTCACGCTGCTGCTTGCATCAGAAGTCAATCTATCGACCGAGTAAGTCAACATTGTGACAGCTTGTTCAGATCTCTAAGCTGACGAAGCACTGCGCCATCTTGCGTCACGGCTCTCAAGTTGCTAAGTCGATTGCAAATTGCCTTCCCTACACCGACTGCAATAAGAAGTCTTGACTGACCTAATGAGTTCCCTTTATGCGAATTATACATCTAGGCGAACATTATAAATAAAAGATTTAAAATACATTTTAGGCATTGCGAAAACAACATCTCCATACTCAACCACCTATGACTAAGTTTACGCCTCGCCATATTAACAACGCATTATCCTATTTCAATTTATAACACATATTAAAATGTTCACGTTTAAGCACAAACATTTAGACTCGCGCATGGACTAAAAACAAAGCGGTACACAAAGTCTACGTTTAAATTTGATAGTTTCACTAAAATACAGCAATAAATTAAATAATGTTAACTAAAATTAAACGCAAGCGTCCCCATCACTCACGACATTGGTTGATCCGGGAAGGCCGTCAGCTCCGGGAGGGTCCGCGGCATCGCGTCCACCCCCCCGCCCTCCGCCGCCTCCAGGGGAGCCCCCCCGCCTCCCCGGCCCCCCAGCGTCTGCATGTGGAAGACAAAATTCCGGAAGATTCCGTCCGTTTGTTCGGCGACATTGTCTTCCGTGTCGGGGCTTAGTTCGTCTTCCCGGGCGTCTTCCTTGAGAACCATTCGAGGGGTTTTAGGTGGGTCAAATGGGTCGTCGTCTTCTCCCCCGTTGCCCCCTCCGTGGGGGTCGGGGTTGCCCCCTGCACCCACACCGCCGTACGCCATAGTGGTAGATATGTTCCTTGAGTTGTGTAGAGTTATGTTGGATGATAGGTTGTTGAGTCTTTATTAGATGAAAGTCTATTCGTCCTTTGCCATTAACAGCTTGAAATTCACTCGTTACCAATTATTAGCTCCGCCTGATTCGGTTTTCTACAGCGGTGAGTCAAGTTTCACACCAATTCTGCAATAGCCTACAAGTTCTTGGCTTGATGACCAACAGAGCTATAACACGTTGGGATCGATACGAGTGTCCTGCATAATCATTGCCATTCAATTTTGTTCACAACGTGATTTTATCAATTTTCCACAGCGCTATATGGTCGTCAGCCAGAAGAGTTGCTGCAGTCCTTCATAAATATCTGGGCCTTTCTTATGCACAACTAAGTTCAGTAAGCCACTTCTCTGAAGTTGAGCCCTTTGCAATACGCAAGCAATTGTAGCTGAGCCGTCTAGCTCTTTGTTAATGTAGGCAAAGGGACTGCATGCAGCTGGAGAGCAGTCAATGGGCCTATCCCCGGCAGCTCTAGTCTGTTGACAAAAAACAAAACAATAGACAATAGTTGTTATGCTATTCATTTATCGATATAGGCTTATTGTCAAACTTTGCATACAGCAAATTTTATCTAGCATCAAAGGCTACTGTATAGCATGTTCTAACGCGATAGCTGTTCTGTACGCTAACGCCTACGTTTGTTATATCGCAGCATGATTCATATAGTCGGCACATAATGAAAGCCTATATGGCCTTGTGTCCCCGTTGTATTCAAGAGATAGCAGCTGTTTCGCTTAATCACCAACAGAATTACTGCGCTAAGAAACTCGATTATCTTTTGCAATAGGCATAATCCTAATTGAGCATGTAAGCCTTTACATTTGTCTGCACTCAACATGCATTAATCTTCTGTTTTAGCAATAACGCACAAGATCAGCAAAGCCATGCAGCGGTTTGGATAGCATAGAAAAGAGCTTCGGTAAAGCCAATTAGGGCCTAGGACAGCCATACTGACATTCAAGCATGAGACTATACGCTCATAGACCTATAGTCGCTGCTCAAACTGCATGAAAGTTGACAAAACTATAAAATTTAGATAAACCTGAAATGGTTTGATCTCAATTTTATACATAGGCATTCGGCTTAGCCTAATCGAGAGATATTCTCCACATTCCCGTTGCCCCCGGTCGCGCTTTTAGCGCATCCAAGAACTTGATCGCGTCCAAACCCGAGGATAAAAAAAAAATCGTATTGTCAAATGACGGCACGCTGTAGTTGCGCTAATTAACCAGCCGGGCCTACGGTCTCACACGTGACAGGCGTACGCCGAGCCGCAGCGGAATATTTGCCCGCCGCTGTCCCTGACCCACTAGTCTCGTGATCAATGTAATCGGAACAGAACCAATATGTACAAGCGCCGACCGACTAGCGGGCCTAGTAAATTGCTCTATTGAGCTCGGCTGTATTGTATGCGGCGCGGTGGCGGTGGTTTTGAGGCTTGAGGACCGCGGTGCCATATCACAGATATTGACCTATGCAATCTGATTCATTTCTTTGTGATAGCATACTACGCAAAGAAATCTTCTCCTTCATCGTTAGCGTCTTACAAAACGCCCGTGCAGAAAGCTCTGGGCTGCAAATCAACATTTATTTCCCTGGTTTGCAGGGGATGTCTTACGGTGATAAGATCCAGGGGAGCTCTGGGGGGCTAGGCATCAATTCTTGTCTTAAACTTTTGAGCTGAGTAAAACGCAACAATAGCGCAAAGAATAACAATATTGATATAGGCCCTTCATCAAGACTGTTAAACGCACAAGTGTCACTAACCGCTAACCCCGTGCCAGATAATTATTTATTTGGTTGGCGTCAGGAAGGGCATCCGGCCGCAAAAACTCAGCTCCAGCAGTCGTAAGAAGGGCGCTAACGTCTGAACCCGTGTGAAACCATGGACATTAACAGAATAGACGACACAAAAGGGCGGTTTTACACACTGTAACACAACAAAGAGCAGCATGCATTTGTGCAATAACCAAATATAATCAGAAGCTGTTGCGTGGGCGTTACTCTGACGAATAGCACGCAGTGTTTGCAGCAGCAGGAGTGGTGTCATGACTAATGACAGACCCGCCGACAACGAGGCGCCAATCAGCGAGCTCGGTTGAGGGTAGGTTGGAAGGGGCAGCAGGCAATCAATATAGTGGCGGGGTACAATGATCTCTGTCGAGAAGTTGAGGGTTTCGGGAAGTTTCCTTTCTAGAATGCTCAAAGAGCGTAATGCAAGTAATGGCCATAATTTTAGTTTTTCCTGTGCGCGACAAGCTCTACTATATAACTATGTTTTATAGCAAACTTGACATTAATGAAATGACAACGTTGTAGAATATCACATCGATACAACATTCAACGCTTTACATGTTCAAAGTCGAAACCTACATTTTTGTTCATCATAAAATTGATTTATTGACTTAATATCCTAAACAGGCCCACATCATCAATGATCATTCAACATCACAGCGCCACATTCTTTTGCATCGAGGCAAGGTAAAATTTGCAATGAAAATTCACTCTGAAGCTGCCAACTTGCGATGCACGCAAAGTCTACAAACACAGACTACGCCGACCGAAACTCGACTATTTTTCATTCAGCTAGAATTGATTACTTCCTCGCATAAAAACTCCTTCACTTAAAAAATTGATTAATATAAATTATAAATCATCTTGAACCAAATAAATCCAAAACCGGGGGCAACGATTCCCCAGAGTGCATACCATGTAGTCAGTGGGAGGCGGGCGGGGGGAGACTTGCAGGAGAAAGGCAAGAGTTGGACGAAAACACAGAATAAGCAAGGGCTGAGGGTAGCCTATTTCTAGGAAAGCTTATAGGGAGTGTAGAGGCAGGCAATTACAAGGAAAAATGTCTCATCAATCGTTAGCAATAGTGCAGGGCTGGAGACTCAGACAACAATGTTGAACAATCGTTCTCAATAACAGCCCACCGCAAGCATACACAGCGTAACATTACACCCTATAGGCCTATAGGCTATGGGTCAAAACACGATAAATCGACTTGAAAATTCAAACGCATAGAAGAATAGCAACATCCTGATAATGACTTACAGTATATTACTGGTGTTATGGTGGTTGAACTGCGAAAGGTAAAAAAAAAGCTCCTCCGCGTTAAGAGAGAGTTCCTGAAAGTTTCACTTGCGACTGACTCATTAGAATGACACACGACAAGCAGGCCCGCCGTAGTCTAAGAGATTATAAAATTTGAACAGATCGCACAACAGTTACTACAGCATATTATTTGAACTACTCGAATTGATAATGGGCCTATCTTTGCCCATGCAATAGGTGCATGCAAGCTTTTTCAACGCAGCTGTATGGCAGAGGTATGCAACTACGCATGAATGCAATATATCTTCTAATTCGGACACAATGATATAGAAAAGTAACACGTGTACGAAGAGATGATAAAGGACACAAATAGATATTCAGTTACGCACTCAATAATAACGATAGTAATGCGTTGCGGTCAAGCATTGACACAAGTACACACGTAATATTGTAGCGCTTATAGCGCCATGAATTCCTAATTTTGCGCGTAAGGCAATAGACAAAAGAAATCTGCACAATCTGCACAATAGACACAAAATCTGCACAATCTGCACAATAGACAAAAAAATCTGCACAATAGACAAAAAAATCTGCACAATCTGCACAATAGACAAAAAAAATCTGCACAATCTGCACAACAGACAAAAAAAATCTGCACAATCTGCACACACAAAAAATCTGCACAATCTGCACAATAGACAAAAAAAATCTGCGACAACACGCTAGATGACTGCGCACATTTGTAAAGATAGTACGCGTGCTTCCACATTAAATATGCATAGTTGTACAGAAAATTTAAGGCTAACAAAGAATTCGCATTGGCAGGCATAAATTTACTAGGAGTAGGACTCCAAAAAAGACGTTTTTTTGAAACTCTACTCGGATTTAGAAATGGGTAGGAGTAGAAATTTGTAGACATGGACGATGGTGTATTTAAAAATGGATTATTATACTGAAGAAAATTGAATGCCAATGAACGAAGGGGCATTTGTGAACAAGACAGCTTGCTTCTGGCTATAACATAATGAAAAGTTACCCACCTTCTGATCAGCTAATACCTTCAGTTCCAACGTCAGGAGTCAGGACAGCGAATGACACTACATGTATATATCATGCCTAATTACGCTTGATATCTTGACATGTCATACGGAACACGCATACAACAACTGTTACTACGGACTCAAATGAGACAAAACTGCTGCCTTCGCAGTGAATAGCCTGAGGCTCCGAGACGCAATAACAATAACGCTTCAGATAGTCACACACAAGGCCTATTAAAATTTTCCTAAAATAGCCCACCGTGAAAACAATATTTCGCCTAACGACATTCTTTAATCGTTAATACGTAATCTAACGACTTTGTTGTCTAACAACGTCGGTGGTAGATATAAGTAGGCCGATGCACTTATGAGATACACTGAAACTACATTAGGGTACTTACGACTATAGGCCGTGGTGAGCCGTAAACTCTGTTTTAAGGTACGACTATGACTCATTAGTCAATAGGGCCTACTGAACAGCCGAACCATGTGAAATATCTACTGCAAGGAGCTCGCAAAACATCTGTCCTAGGCTATTCCACTCGATTTCTATAGTTCATTTTACAGTAATGATCTCTGCACAGCAATCACTTGTTGCTTGTCAGTGTTATGGTTCAGTATAGGTCTCTACCTGTCAAAAGACTGTCGTGTATTACAAGGCAGCTATCAGACACGCGCTGCAGAGTGCATTTTAATTACATAATCTTCCGCCAACGCGCGGACAGTTTTTTGCAAACCGCACAACACGATTCAATTCCATTCGTTTACGGTCATCAAAAAGCGATTACATCACCATTAACGATACTAAATATACACAAATGCGCCTGCACTAACTATAGGCTAAGTGGTGTCCTACAACGTTTCCGATCTCGCTTGTTAGACGCAGTCGTGCGCGCCCAATCTGTTAACGCGAAAGACCTTCCGATGTTCAATTTCCCTATCTCGTTTAAATCTTGCACGATTTGCTCACGCAAAATGTTCTTCACGCAAAATAGCACTTGATGCCAAATTTATCTGTCTCGTTTCAATCTATACTGATGCTCGGACTTTCTGTAATAGATATTCTGCACTTATGTACCCTTTTGGATCTTTCTAAACGTACGTCAACGTATTCGTTCAATACCACCACTCGCTTTGCCTGCCGATCGTAAACTGTCCTCAATCTTTCACTCTCACTCCGCGCCTTCTCCTTATAAACAGCACGCGCTCCTCATTCACTGCACTGCGTCCTGCAAGTGCGCACACACGCTGGCTCGCTCCCAGACATCATACCTTTCCCAGCGGCGTGCAGCAGCGGCAGCCTGCGTCGTCAAACAGCGCGTCAAGAATAAAGTCTCCCCTGTGAACTATAGGCGTTGTCGGAAAGAGATTGATCCAAACTTATATTTCTGAAAATGATCTTCGATAATAGCGGGGATTTTTGTCCCTCTGGCGCACATGACAGTTGGACACAATCGTAATAAAACCAGAGATGTGTAACGTTTTAGGTGACCCATTTTTAGCTAATAAGATAGTGGCTATTATTAGAATAATAGGTCAATTATGACGTCACACATCTCTGAATAAAACCTCTATTAACTTTAAGCCCAAGCATACATCACTTATGGAAATTTATTTGA
This sequence comes from Chamaedrilus cognettii, assembly GCA_034695025.1. NCBI lineage: Eukaryota > Metazoa > Annelida > Clitellata > Enchytraeida > Enchytraeidae > Chamaedrilus > Chamaedrilus cognettii. The sequence continues at coordinate 4,266 of JAQIWG010005258.1, read as the reverse complement.
AATTTGCGTGCCCAACGCGGCCATAGCCTACCATAATAATGACAGTAATACAGGCCAACTTCTCGAGCTGGCGCCATGTCGCGGCATCAACCGCCTCTAAGACGGTTTCACAGTTCAATTCGCAGTACCATAGAACAGTCAATATGTCACCATAAGGTTCAAAATGAGGTTTACCAGGAAGTGCTCAGCACACTTTAGGCATATGAATCAGAGAACGGTGCGGCTTTCGGTCTATTTCGGAGTAAGTCAAGTGCCGGAGATAACTTGACAGCCAGGTGAAGTTGTTTTTTGTCATATCTTTCGAGTTCTTTATTATGTCGTCGTATTAAAACGGCGTGATGGCTCGTTTGGACGCTACCGCAATTTTATATAGCGTGAGAGGAAGTTTCCGTGTGGGAGAGATTTCAGTGTATCTAGCCGGTCGGGCGGCTGTATTATGACGATGATTATTTACGCTTGTGGCCAGGCACGCATCGAGCCCGCGAGCACTGGGCTAACAGGGGAAGGAGGTGAGATGGGAAAGGGGGAGGGGGGTGTAGACTGCCTGGGGCATGCCTGGCTGCTAATAGTCATTGAACTGGCGTGTTTCTCCCCCTCCCAATTGCCTAGAAAAATACAAATTAGCTTGTGTAATAAAGTTTAGCAGCGTTTCTGACAATTTGACTACGCTTTCTCTTCAGTAGCCTTCTCTGCCAAACGACAGGTCTTTGGTGTCCAAACCCTCCACCCTAGCCGATCTTTGACCGTCTCTTCATTTGATTACAGTGTTGCTTAATACAAACATGGTTGATATTCATATCGTGAATTGCTTTTATCTTCTTGAACTTTTTTGTGTCCGATTGAATAAAAGAAATCTGCATCAGACTTTAAGATCTGCCGTTTGATTAAGTCCCCATTTTTTTATCTGCACATGGGCATGGGCACATGGGCACATGGGCACATAGGCACATGGGCACATGGACGCTTCTCTTAGATTCACGTGATAGCATTCGGAATGACGCCATTAGACTATATATGTGCGATAGCAAAAATTTACTTTCATTTGTTTCATAACTCTAACAGACTTTGTATTGCAAATAATAGCATGCAATGTCATTTTGTTAAAATCAAAGATTGACAGGATCATTTCAACCGTCAACCGACTATTTAACCACAGGTCCCCCGATATTGAAATTTCATTGACGTCCGCATCCAGAAAAACCGCTGATGTCATCGGCGTATGTCATCACCGCATCGTGCTTGCTTCTGATTGGTTGGTCTGCGAGCGTGGGGCGTGGTCTAGACTGCATTTCTGTAGAAAGTGTCCGAAAATGTCAAATTTTGCATTTCAGCCTTCTTACGTGTAGGCCTTGGTCTCAACTCAGTCTCAATTATGACTGCTTGCTAGTACTTCTTTGATAATAATGCAGCATGCTCACCTAGACCCATAATGCTCGTTGCAGGCCTATAGCGCGGAACGTAATGGACCTACAGCGAAAAATTTGGTGTGTTGTAAACTCAGAGGGGTCAAAAATCGACCCCAAGGATGGTGACTTTGTTGAATTTTTGGATCCAAAACAAAATCGTCGTAGTGAGGGTGAGGGTTAGATCTACATCGTCCAGGTTCCTATTGTTTCAAAGCGAGAGGAGTCACAAATAAAAGTGGGGGACCCAACCTCCACTCTAAATTTTCCAAAGCCGCCCGCACTGCCTACAGCCTCCTACTGCCATGCATTGGGACTCGACGCATCTATAGCAGCAGCTAGTCAGTCGGAAAGGGGAAGAATGTGAAGGGGTGGCGATTTACAGTACTGGATGAGGATGTGGGGGGACGTGTTGTGGGAGGGTGGGGTGATAAAGGGGGGGGGGCGCATGGAACACAGAGCTCATTGTCTCAGACACAAGCTGCTGATGCTGACATGGCAACTTTCAATCTCTGCACACATTGGCCGCAGTCTGGACCAATGGCGTGAATAATCGGCCTCAGCAAATCACAGCTGTTTTGTGTTTTTCCACCACCCCCCCCTCCCCCTCCCCCTCGTCTCGCAGTCACACAAGTTTATATGGACTGCAATGGAAGAATTACGAGACATTAATGTCGCGCAATAACAGTCTTAGTATACATGTAGTTGCTTGGAGATCCTTGTATAACTGCCAATATGTTCAATTACGCGGACAGTGTGCAATATTTCTATTTAAATTCTACCCGTTCGTATATCATAATGTTATATTTGCACATTGTGCTGATTTGTTGCACGGGTTGCTGTTGGTTGCTGTCACTTTCTTGCTACTTACTTTCTGTTGCTGTTTATGTTATGTCTGACTTTGTATCGAATAAAGCTTCATATAATATTAACTTGTCTGCGTAGATCAAGCCAAGTTCAAGGCAATGATTTATGAGCCTTTTAAAAGTATTTTCTTGTAACCTACTTTTTACTGTTACTTACTACTGTTCGCCTTCTCTTGCACATATTTATTTGATCGCTGTTTCGTAATTTTCTGTATTTCTTTTGTACGTATGTCATTTTCACCGTACTGCTTCTGTCGGTCGACGAATAAAGTTCATACACGGCCTCTAAATACGAGATGAAGCTAAAAATATGAAACTTTTCACCGCAGCTGATGCAAAACAGAGTATAACAGCTGGCACTGATCTCCTATAAGGCTATAATGAACCGAGTGGTTCGCGTAAGCCCATTTCGCTCTCACTAATGCTAGGTCTAGTCTACAGTACAATTCACTTCAATTCGATTTCCGAATACTAATGCTGTACGTCCATAGTTCTTGCTCGGTAGTCTTGAGCTTAACGACGCAACTAAACGCTCAATTATCACCCCGCAGCCCCGTTCTACGAAGTTAAGCGAACGCGATGTCATGCCGTCGTTACCCCGCTCCACACCCCGATCTGCCTCAATAGTCTCGTACAATAGATAAGCGCCCCCGGCGTGCACCCCCTCAATCCTCCAAGGGAAGCGTGTCCGGTCACTCTGCACTGTCCAGGGAGTCTATACGTTACCCAACGCCCGTGGGAACTTGGACGTGCTGGGTAATTACACTGCATCGGGGAATCATGGCCAGTCAAACGTATGGCATGAATTGAATTCAGGACGGATCGCCGCCGCTCTTCCATCTTGACGAACAAAGTCTTCAAAGCCAAGCTGTCCGACTATTGTAGGTGCCTGGGAGACCGCGGCTGGGACACAATAATCATTATAGGCAAGGACGAGTCGTTCAGCCTGTATTCCTGGATACACAGACAAAATGAGAAAGGTCATTAGAGCGTATCTTTGACTCTAATTTATTTTGAAAGCATGCGCATTTAAGGTTGGATTGAAATATTTGTTAACAGCACTTATTGTAGATTACCTTGTTTCTTGTGGTAGACTTTTGGCTTGAAGTGATGGTTGCTTTTTGATGCTTTTTTCGTTTCTTTGTTGTCTCTGCTTTTTTGCATTTTATATTTGTTTTCTTGACTCTGTCTTGAGCGAATAGCCCAAACTTCATATAGGTCTAAATTAAGTTGTAACGTATAATAACTAATTAAATTGCATGAAGCTTTTTCAATAGGTACACTGATCCATTAATTATTTATTGATCTCATTCACAAACGACCGAGTAAGATAAAGCCTGCAATGTGTAATACACACAATGGCTATCGGCATGCAATGTTCGTGGTTAATCAAATTCTAAAAATATCCCGCAGAGCGAATGCTGCGTTTACTGGCAAGTTCTATCAAGACAGAGGAACTAACTTGGTTATCACAAATTCACAATAGAGGGATGGGGGGTGGGGTGGGGTGGTGAATGGTCTAGTTTAATAGTATCGTCTCGCCTGGTTGGATTCCCCCGCCACTATCATACTCGTGTTACACGCTAACGACACGCTTAATCCGCTAACGACCCACGCGCGCATTTAACCATCCACCTGCGGGCGTAGCTGTACGATCTAATCCACACGCGGGTGTAGTCGTACGATCTAATCCAGCTGCGGGCGTGCCATCCACACGCGCGACCCCCGCTGAACTGCTTAAGATGCAAGCGCGTATTCGTGGCTCTGCGGGGGTGCGATCTGTCGGTATTCAATTAGGGTCTCATCACCCGGAGAGAACTAAAGGCCTGTGCAACGTTCCCACGGGTGCCGAGTTCACTGACACGCTGCAGTCGTTAGCGATAAGATTTTCTGAACAGCGTAGGCCTACCTATACTCCAGGCAGTGTTTATTCTAGACATCGTTAGGGGGGGAAAGTTCCCCCCCTAAAATTTCATTTCCCCCCCCTAATTTTTAGC
>JAQIWG010005257.1:0-14774 GCA_034695025.1 Chamaedrilus cognettii | reverse complement strand
CTACAATACTACTTTTGGCCGAGTTATCGCGAATTCGCGAGGGGATTGTTTTTTTTATGCCCCACTCTGTATAGCCTACTTCAAGCGCTATGGTTCAGACCTATAAGCTACACATGCAGGCTAGGCCTGTAAATATTCAACCGGAATGTTTACAGCCCAATCAGAACCAGTGGCGCGACTACCCGGGGGAGGGGGAGGGGATGGGGCATAGAGGGGCAGCTGCCACCCCAGATGGACCCCCCCAGTTGGAAAAAACAAGATATACTTTTTGTTCAGGGTCTTATACATGTACATTGTGTGCGAAGGCAGTGTTCAATGCGTTGAGTTAGGGGGGCTTATAAATTGGGCGTGTCACCCCCGTGTGTGAGTACATCCTTGCGGTTGGTGCGAACAAAGTCAGGGACAAATTTTATTTGAAATTAAATTGTTTTCTGGTTCAACTAATTACTGTCACCCCTGCGCATTAGCTAGCCTCTCCTTGGGTGCAAGCCTATGTGCCTCCCTATTTGGAAAAGTCTGCTTACGCCCCTGGACTCAGGGACGAATTCATCCTGCGAAAGCAACAACCAACAGCGCTGTTTACAGCCGTTTGTTCCGCAATTAACCGGCATTCTTCAGCTGTTGTATTTGGTTGTTTTATGATCGTAGGTTACAACCATCCAGGGAGGAAGATGGAAGGGGGGGATGCAATCACCGACCAGCATGAAAATCCCATTTGTCCCAACAAAAGTGTTGATTGAAAGTGGCCGATGTACATGCATATACAACGAGCAGCATTACAAAGGTCGAATGCATTGAGTCGTGTCGACTGATGCGTCAGATTGTTAACGAAATATAAGTATAGTCTGAAATGAAGAAAATGAAACCCCCTAGTTTGCATTGGAACCCCCTTGGGGGTGTTGAACCCCCCTAGCTCTAGCTCGCATGGAATTCCCCTAGTTCGCATTGGAACACCCTTAGTTTATTATTGATTGAACCCCCCTATAGTTCGCGTTGGAACCCCCTAGATCGTTAAAAGTTCCTGTCAGCACCCCCCCGCCCGCTCGCGAAGTTGTAGACCTATTGGAGAGGGAGGAGAAGTCGAATCCCCTAGCTCTTTTTTTTAGCAACTCTAACCCTGCCCTAAACTACAAAAAACAAAGAACCATCCCTGTGGAATCCGCCCCTAATTATGACTTATAAAAAAGACCCTTACGTGCTCGCAGCGATCGTGCTGAAGGTAGTGGGGGCAGCACACGTTCACTGGTCGACGGGCAGCGGCAAGAACAAAACGTCTTACTCGGGCGCCGAGACCTACGTCGATGAAACAGTCACGCTTCAGGACACGGGTAAGTCACAGGTTTTCCACGCTAGAATTTAGGCTAAAATGCTTTAAAAAATAGTCCAACGTACGGTAATCGGCGATGAAAAATTACTAGTAAGCTAAAGATAAATAGATTAACGACAATCTGTTATTAAATTATCGGTAAACTGTGCTTCAATAAATGTACTTCGGTGTAGGGCCTAGGTTCCTAGTGCGACTTGAGAATTTGATTTAATGTTTTGAATCGTTCATTAGATGGCTACACAGAAATTTTTCTAGCTAGATTAAGCTAGAAAAATTTCAGCGCAGCCATCTACTGAATGATTCAAAACATTCAATTATATTCTAAAGTTGTACTAGGAATCTAGGCCCTACACCAAAGTACATTCGGTCAAACACATATTTTATTTCATATCTCAACTGGATATTTTCAATCGAACTAATCAGATGTGATGTATTTCATCTGCATTTCATCCAAATGTTTGTTTCTATAAGAAAAAATCTGGAAAAGTGACCGAATTAGTAGTCTCTAATTATTATCTGTAGTCAATCAAATATTCCTATATTTTCAATTAATTTTCTGAATATAAAATCTTGCTAAATTGGTTTTTTTTTTTTATTACGGTAAATTATATTCAATTACTGTAACTTACCGATTTGAACCGAACTGTTTAGATACATTGTAGACCAGCTTAGCCTTACTGGTTACCTGCCAGTAGTTAATTACTATCTAATATTAATATATAATTATATATCTTTATTTCGCTGCAAAGGATCTCCATTAATTTTAGTCTAAGTTATCTTTAGATAGATTTAGAGATTAGTATTGTCACTATTATTATTTATTGCTAGTATGCTGTATCTGGCGCATAAATTTAGACTTGTATTGTGATACTTTAAATTACAGAAATGTAAAACCCATTCAAACACTAACGGCTGGTTGCTAGACTTCGATTTGAGTGCGATTTATGTGTGATTTATGTGCGATTTATGTGCATAGTCCGATTTAACTAATTTTTCGGTTGCTAGACCTCGATTTAAAGTGCGATTTAGCAATGTGAGAATTAATTTTTTTAATTGTAAAATTCTGAGATTTGAAGTGCGATTTAACGGCCAAAACATTGGAACGTCAGATACGTTTCAAAATTCAAATTTTTGTGAAATTATTGAACATTCACCACCATTGACACGTATTAACACGATTAGGGTCTTCCGGAACGCTCCTAAAGACCAGAGTTGAGTAATATTTTAGTGCATTTGCTAAATTGCACTCAAACCGAGGAAAATGGTTGAGCAACCCAAAAATTTAAAACTGCAGTTTAGCTTAAACTGCAATTTGAGTAATGTGCGGTTTAGCATATTTTGAAATAGAAGTGTAGCAACTTGGCGTAATGGTGATGAACTCGATTGCTCCCAGACGGTTCCATGGAGTTGCCGGCGGGTGCCTACGTGTACCCTTTCAACGTCCAGCTCCCCTCTGTCCTGCCTCCCTCGTACGAGAACGCAGACGACACCGTGGGACGCCTGGTCTACGAGGCCCAGGCGACCATCGACAGACCCTGGAAGTTTAACCACCATGCCAAGGAAACGTTCTTTGTCCCCGCCCTGCTGGACCTCAACCTGGAACCGCCTGAGATGAGGGTGAGCTGACGTCATACGGCGCAACGTAGAGCTGACGTCATCAGGGCGTACCGTAGAGCTGACGTCATCAGAGTGCAACGATGAGCTGACGTCATCAGCTAGCAACTTACAGCTGACGTCATCAGGTAAGATGACCTGATGACGTCAGCTGTAAGTTGCGCCCTGATGACGTTAGCTCTTCGTGGCACGGCGGCTTACTGTCAGATGTGCACATCTGACAGTAAGCAGTGGCGATTCTACAGTCTACATAGAAACTAAATGACGCCTGCCTTGGCGTTCCCACCGGCGTCTCCAATATTTGAGCATGGATAATGTTAAAGTAACGACAAAGGAAGCCTTTTGTGGTTTTGGCGTCCCCTATTCGATGGCTGGCGTCCCCAATAAGAATTGATTGCCGTATCCGGCTCTACTATGCGAAAAAAAGTGACAAGAACCGTTAAAAATCACTTGCAAAAATCAAAGTCGGAATTGGTGATGTATTCCTTCGCTGTACCCGTGCAAGCTGCTGTCGCACACGCTCGCAACCTGTCACTGGTAACAGCGGTGTTCAGAATTTAAACTAACCATGAAACTCGACATCTTGATCGTGACGCTGCGGGTCTGCGGTGGAGTCTCTAATTAGAGTGTGCCAAATTTTTCGCCTATGCACAAAACAGGCGGAGTGTCTAATCATAGTTTCTCTTTATTATATGTGGTGTCACTGGTCGTGTGCAGGAGTTCAAGGGAGGTCACTGCTTGCTGTAGATCGAGGCACGTATGAAGATAAAGGGGCGGGGCCTGCCCTGCTGGGTCAACGAATTAAAACCAAAAGAACTTGATTGACAGGGTCATGACGTACATGTACACAATCCAATCACAATGATTCAAAGGGATTACCCATACTTCAAATCAACTTACGTTTTTGCTAAAAGTTCATTCTTTCAACGATATTGTGCAGCTAACGCATGTGCATTCTAGGCTTGTAATTCTGTGCAGGAGCCATTCGAGTCGACAGAGAACCGGACGACGACGTGTCTGTGCTGCATGGGTGAAGGGGGCGGCGGGGACGTGGAGGCCCACGTGACCCTCAACAGGAGAGCGTTCGTGGCGGGGGAAACTCTCTACGTCAGCGCAGAGATACACAACAAAAGTGGCACCTCCATCGAACCGGCCAAGGCCTCAATTATCAGGGTGAGAGACAGGCCGGCGTTTGTGCATTCAGGGCCCAGCCCCATCAGGCTTTTTCGCAGGATTTTCTTTCATGGGAGAGGGTTAAAAATTCTTTAGGGGGGGGTGTTGCCAGTGTTTCCATTTTATGCAGAACTCACGACCGGGGGGGAGGGGGCGGGGTACTGCAGACAATCTTCACTTCGTTCTTGACACAATAATTTTTTATTCATCAGTAACACACACCATTCGATGTTTTTCAGTTGAGTGCATTTCCATAACGCTACGCTTGTTCTATCAGGACTAAGCTTAGCTTAGAGTTCCTTTACACGCTGCATATTGTGCATGAAGTTTTACATGTAATTTTACATGTAATTTTACATGTAATTTTACACAACCGTCTTAAGGCGGACGGACGATCGTTGTTGTGACGACGATTTCCTTAACTGGGTTTCATGCACGGCTTGCATGAAACCCAGCTACGGCCATTTCACATTGTAATTTTCTTAACGTGGGTGCATGCTAAGTTACATGCAAAATTTCATGCAAAATATGCAGCGTGTAAAGGAACGCTAAGAATATTCTTTTGTACCCTGACACAGCGCACGACGTATCAGACGAGTGCAAAATACTTCTCCTCAACATTCAGACTTCACACGGTGGTTGAGACGGTGGGGCAGATGATCGGAGGCAGGGCTACAGACGTTTGGTCGCGAGTGCCTCTCCTCATCCCCAATGTTCCGCTTCCGCCCTCGAGGCTCGACGGCTGCGAACTTATTCACATCCGCTACTTTTTTCAGGCAAGCTCACGCATACATGTGTACTTGTAGGCCAGATGCAGCGCTTACTCCAGTGGAATCTGTCGAATGGGATGAGAGCTCTGTTAGGGCATCATAAATAACATGAAAACACTCCACGACTGTGTATGTCCCAGATTCAGCACATCTTCGCCCCCATCCCCCCCCCTGCATATGGTTCTGCACGGAAAGGAAATGAGGTGAAGTTGTGCGCGGCACAGCTCAAGTTCATGCACTTATAGGCTAAAAATGGCTCTCCAGGATGACGGGCTGGATCCGCCTCTGGAGGGCGGGTGTCCAGGGCTGCAAAATGGTGTATATCCCTGGGTGTGCGGGGGTTGCAGGCACAAAACGTGATTGTGTGTCTGTGTGTATGTGTGTGGTTAGGGTGTTAGGTGTGTATGTCGCTCTGACACCATCGCATGTCACTGTGACGCAATGTCATTTAAAATTTTGTTAGTGAGAAATTTCTGATGTCAATTTTTGCAGCTGTTAATCGACCTCGGCTGCTGCAAGACGTTTGAGCAAGAGATCGACATCACCATCGGGACGGTGCCCCTCGTGGGGGTGACGGACGGAGCCCCCTTTGCTGCCCCCCCCATGCTGTCCACCATCACCACCCAGCCCCCCTCCTACCAGGACGTCTACTCTACACCGCAATTATACAGCGCCTGTAAGCTATAGTCTACCCCTGCAGGCCACGGAACAAAGAATTGGCCTACAGCCCAGAGCTCCCCGGGCTTGTCATAAAAGGCGACTTAAGAAAAGGGGGAGCGGTTCTGTGCCGGATCTCTTGCACAGAACCGGATTGTATATAGCCTTTGTGTATGTAACGCAACTTCCTGAAGGAGGCGTAACAGTACGCCGGTTTCATCAAGGCTAAAATTAACTCTGCCTATCGTGGTTAAGGCTTGTTTAGAGTTTAGTTAGTTAGGCTTACTTTAGCGTGTACTCTAGGCTAAAACATGAAATTCTTGCGTGCATGTTATTTTGGCGAATTTCGCGAATCGGCAAAACTCGCAAAAATTACATGCAGCAAAAATAAAGCTGTAGGGGCTATTATAATGGCGCGTCCTCAAAAACGTGAAAGTTACTTGCAGCAAAATTTCTGAGAGGTCAAATCCCCAAAATAACACGCAGCAAAAATTTCTTACTTTACGCTAATTCACCAAAATAACATAATCTCTTGCCTAGATGTGTGATAAATAGCCCTTGTGTGCTACGCACGGTCCCAAAACTACAAAAAAGTGCCTAAATGTCAAAGGCTCCAATGTTGCCCTACCCTCTTTCTTAAATTAACCTACTACTTTTATCTGAATGAATTACCTCTGCTTTTAGCTTTTAAAATTTTTGTGTTCTAGTTCCACCATCTGGATAAAGAAGCTCATAAATGACGATCGTCACAGAACTTCGGGAATAAAGAACACTAATCTCGAATGCAGCCTTGAAAACAAATCGGACTAGGCCGCGAAGGCTATGAAATATTCCGATTTTCCGACTGAGATTACGAAGAGTGGGAAAGTGGGACTATTTTTTAATTTGTTGTTGCCTAATTTGACACAATTTGTTCTAAGCAAATTGATCTCTTTTGACTTGTAATCTAGTTAAACAAAAAAACCGGGAGGAGGCAGAGAAGTCATAGCGTATTTTTGTACGTGTGTGTGAGACTTTTCTGTCGGCAGCAATTCTCATATTGCGATTGTACTTTTAGCGCTACACATGACATTGTGTTCTACACGATATATTGTAGGCTATAGAAGTTAGCTATTAGTTAGTTACAGCTACTGGTACTACATGTATTTGTAGCGGATGATAGGTTTTATGAATATGACATGTTGAAAGTGCTTAGCTATAGTATAATGGTACCCTATTTCTACACATTACTCGCAACTGATAAAGTGTTGCCATTTTAATATCAAAGAGATAAATTGAATGCGAAAATAGACCTGTAAATTGTATAACTAGTCGTTTTCATATCACATATCCAGCGATTCGCTGTGGTGTAGTGGTTAAGGCGTCGGACTTTGAGTCCAGAGGATCAGGGTTCAAGTCCCGACGCCGGTAACTATAAAACCATGCTTTACAGGCCCTTCAGCAAGGCTGTTAAAATCACAAGTGTCGCTAGCTGCTAACCCCGTGCCAGATAATTATTTATTTGGTTGGCGTCAGGAAGGGCATCCGGCTGTAAAACCCAGTTCCAGAGTCCTGATCAGGGCGGGCGAAAACGTGTAAATTTGTGTGAAAACATGGACAGATTACACGATAAAAAGGAGGTTAGTTATATCGCCAAAAATGCAATTTTATACCCCACCTACCCAATGGTTCTTGAAACGCGACATAACTCCAGGACAGGCCATATAAAAATATTATGTTACAAAAAAAATTGCTGAGGATCCACAATAGAGCAAAAAATGGTGTTTAAATTCGAAATAAATATATAATATTTCAATCATCGTTATCATCCTATCTTCACCATACTTAAGGGTAGGCCTATTCTTCAAATTCATAAAATTATATTTTGAAAATTGAGTATTTGCTAGGGTACATTTTATCACCATTTGATTTAATCTTTTGCTGATGTTAGTTTTATACGGGGTCATTCACATATTACATGTATCTAACGAATTATTGAGGGTTAGTAGGTGGGTACGGATTTTGTTGTAACTTGTTATAAAGGGTGGATGGGTATAGGACAAGTAACCTTATATAACATTAAAAAAAAAAAAAATTTGACATGTTGTCAAAAATGTCCCTAAGCAAACAATTTGTTTAATTTTTATTTATTATGATTTTGTTTTGAAGGGTACTCCTATGAGGGATGGTCATGTAATGTTTTATGCTATAGGTGAGGAGTTTAACCCATTCTCCAGCTAAATTTATGAATTTAGCGTGTGCAGCATTTTTATCAGTCTATTTTTCTATCAGTTATTTTTCTTCAGATATTCAACTTGATAGAAACAAAACTGTTTCCATTTAAAGCTATTTTGAAGGTCACAGAGGACTTCTTCTCCAGTCCTCCCAGATGGGCATGTCGGGTTGAAATTATCTTAAATTAGCCTGTGTGCTTAAGCATATCGGCCTCAAAATATGCAATAAGATATTTTGAGGCTGCGTTTTAACAAAATATATGACACACAAACGGAACACTTTGGGTGGATTCTATAGACGCACCTTTACGCTCGGCTAAGCAAGGTTCTTGCTGAAGAACGGAATTTAACGGCACCCCTTCACTGCCATTCGAAAAAACTCACAGTAATATTTATCTGTAAAAAATAAAATAAAAATTTCTACAAGAAATGGTGTTAATTTGAATTCAGGTTAAGCAGAAAGTTATCTTGCTCCAAATCTATGAGGTCCTCTTAATTTAATGATGTGTATATAAATTCAAGTGGACTAAGCAAAGAGTTATTTTGAATGGCAGTTAAAAGCTGCCGTGAAATTGTCTCCTAACTTCCTAAACTAAGGTAAAGGTAAAGGTGGGAACAAAGGAACGACTATAGAATCCAATCTTACTGAAATGCTCCAACATATACATTTTATGTAAACGTTTAACAAAGCATCGTACACAAATAGGCCTAGGCTACCAATCGGGTAGGTAGTTACACAGTAATAATACACAGTAGGCTAGAATACATCTAGCAGTGACTAGCTCTATAATAGCCCCAAATCCTATCGCAATAGAATGTTGGTGAGGCCTATATGATATATCATATCAATCCTATTAATAGAACAAAATAATACTGAAGTTCTAAAATTGTCAAACTTGAACACAATACCGACAATGCATCAGGAATTCATGATATACGATAATATACAACACAACGCATACCGTACTACTGAGCACGCCACTGCCAAATAGCATTGATTTGTTTATCAGAAATACATTATCATACAGTTATACGCGTATGTTTAGCCAAGAGAAAGGTACAACTACAGCACCGTTCAACGACAGCAATGTCCTTAGATATCACCAGGGATAACTTTAGTAGGGGTAGTACTCCAAAAGACGACGTTTTTTTGAAACTCTACTCGGATTTAGAAATGGGTAGGAGTAGCATTACTCGTAAAAATTGACGATGGTGGAGTAGGCCTACTCTAGGCCTACTTCTTTTTTTAAAGGAATAGAAGTGCACTACTCCTGTTTTATAAGCAGCAGGCATAACGTTACTCCTATTTTCTACGGGCTAAAGTGAACTCTGGATGTCATCAAAACACCATCTTTATTTAGCTGATGACAGTGTGGTGCGCCCCACTTACAATGTTATCCCCACCCTTCAAAGTGTTAGAGGGCCATATCCAGGACTTGAGACCACACAATCATCCTTACAAGGTAGCTGCAATTCGAAAAAGGGTTTAATTTGCACCAATCTGAATTACTTTTAGACGTATAAAAATCCAATGTTACGTCAAAAATTCAAAGTAATATCATTGCATGCTCACATTTTTAAAAAATGAGCATGTATACATTATTATGAAAACTAAATATTCTCATCTTACGCTTAAGTAGGTGTTTTAAATGGCAGGCTAAAGTTATACCGAATGTTATAGGCTAAAGGCAGCATAGGCTATCATTAAATTCCCTTCACCGACAAGAAACTCAGGTTCGTTAGGTATAGCAACAGCCATGCGGCCACACAGCTGTGGCACAGGCTCCCATCGGGTTGATGGATCTTTAAAAGCAGTGGTTCTCAAACTTTCTTCGGCGAGCCACGTTTTGCGTGTCATAAACCTTCGAGCGCCAGTTCTGGCTTGGGTCGAACTGACGAAATAGGAGGGGAGGGGGAGTGTGCCGACAGAAATTTTTCAAGCCTTTCTTAAAATTCATAGTCGCGGGCAGCACTTTGAGAACCCCTGTTGTAAAGGAAATCAAAACGAGAAAAATTAAACGAGGTAGGAACTTCGAACCGTCCATGTAATCCGGCCTTAGTCTCAGACTATACTAAAGTTTTCCGCCGCCAGGTTTCTGTTCGTTGCAGCAGGGCGTGCACTGCCGCACAAGGTCCATCAGCCTGCCCTCCTCCTGCAGCCGCTTAGTCTCCGTCCCGCCGCCGATACACGCCCCGTTGACAAACACCTGCGGCACCTGCAGTACACAAGCAGCCATCAACATCAGATCTATCTTACAGTGTAGGTTCTGGCTAACACCCTTCATCTATTTGCGTAATGATTTCTCTAAATTCTACACGAATTGTTTGCCTTTCCTCACTGTAGCCAACAGGCCTATTTGTGAATGCAATGCTGGTTGCTATCTTTACTTAATTCCGTCGGTTATATTTTTAGCTACATTCTTTTTCTTCAGCTTGTAACGTGCATATTGTGTCACCTGTTATATGTACTTATTTTTTCTTTGTTATGCTATTTACTGCCATTCATCTGGTGAAACAGAGATTATATCAGCACCTGGGGTTAATTTTAGTAGGCGTAATCCAGCACACCGGATGCCTGCCTGGCCTGGACTGTCCAGGCGCCAGCGACAGGACAGTCTAGCATATTGCCGGCAACTATGAAACCATGCGTTACAGGCCCGTCAGCAAGGCTGTTAAACACACAAGTGTCGCTAGCTGCTAACCCTGTGCAAGAGAGTTATTTATTTGGTTGGCGTCAGGAAGGGCATCCGGCTGCAATAGCCCAGCTCCAGCAGTCCTCATCAGGGCACAAAACGTCTAACCTGTCTGAAAACATGGACATTAACATTTAGACGTCAAAAGGCCAAACAAAATTTACCAGTGAGACAGTGGAATTACCTTAGCGACACCAGCCACAAAAGCGGAGTGACCATAGCGATGCTGGTGAGAAACCGGACTTACCGTGCCGTGGCGATGCTGGTGAGAAAGCGGACTAACCATGGCGATGCCAGTGAGAGAGCGGCATTACCGCAGCGATGCCAGTGAGAGAGCAGACTTGCTGTAGCGAGGCCGGTGAGAAAGTGCATTTACTGTAGCGATGCCGGTGCGAAAGTGGACTTACTGTAGCGATGCCGGTGAGCGAGCAGAGTTATCATAGCAATGCCGGTGAAAGAGCGGAGTTACCGCAGCAATGTCCGCGAGAAAGCGGAGTTACCGGTGACTGGCATTGCTACGGTAAGTCTGCTTTCTCACTGGCATCACTATAATGCCAGTGAGAAAGTAGACTTACCGTAGCGATACCAGTGAGAGAGCGGAGCTGCCCGGCAATGTCCGCTCCGTCCTGTCGCTGGTTCAGCTCGACCGTCGTGTAGGTGACGCCGAGCTCGTCGAAGACGCCCTTTGCCAGGCGGCAGTACGGACACGTCGTCGTTGAGAATATGACGACGCAGTTGTCTCGCACCACCTGTGCAGCGTATTTTAAAAGGAATTTGCACTGCGGGACATTTTATTGCACATTAGCACTTTTACGTGTAAATTTTCTCGAAAAGGGCATTACTTCATTAGGTTTATAGCTTTATATTTTACTTGCACATAGCAAAAAAGAACTGTATGTGAATTTAGCAGAGACCTGTTTAACAGCCAATAAGAGTTCTGAAAATCCAGAAATGCGGATTATAGATAGTAAATCAAAACAACGTAACATAGGCTAAAAGAGTGCAAAAAGTGGGGGCAAAAGGCAAAGGGCTGACCCGCAACTCATGAGAGCTGGGGGGTAATTTGCCCCCCACTTTGCATGGTAAAAAATGCTCTGCCACCTGTGCACAACGCATTGGCAGCTCTGGACCACACCATATGACAACTTTCTTCATCACAGCCACCATCGTCATCAAGCAATGATCATCGCCAAACAACCCAGAGAGTTTGGACTACTACATGTAAAAATCTAGAAAGGAAATCACTGAAGCTGAAATGCACGCAAAAAGGGGATTGTCATAGGCAGGATAATGATGGAATTTGTTTTAAACTGTGCTGCATTGGCTGCAAAAACCTAGCGTAAATTGACTTTAGGCCTAGTTGAATGACTGATAAGGGGATTAAGTTCAGCAGGCATACTAAGCTAAGAACAGCTAGATTCAAATTGTGCAAATAATTTCAAACAGGCAAGAATAAAACTATTTGTACACATTAAAGACTATAGTATGCCTACGTTCTTTTTAAAGGCTAAGCACTGTAAGCAGTTGCACTTTAGGGCGAGCTACGCATGTTTTACCCTAACTAACCTAGGATAAACCTTAGGTTTAGGCTAAACTTCTTTGAGTACTTTATATCTAGCTACCCATCCACTGCAGTTCTATACAGAACGTGTGGCACAGCGCAACACAAAAATCCAAAGATCCTTCCACTGCTTCAGTAGTTGAATATGAATAGGATTGAAGAAAGTCTTCAAGATTTTAATATATATAACGAGTCAAATGCGCCAAGCAATGGACTGCACACACGCCATGAAAATCATTAGATCTCAGGAAGGAATGTGCGAAAAAACTAGCAAGAACCTGTATAATCAAGGAAAAACACATATTCTAGATTTTTCTATGTATGAAATCTTAAAAACTAAACTTAACTCTTCTGATACCTGTGAAACGAACGCCTTAGAGTCTATCAGCGTGTGCATCCACTGCCGCGAGGCCCCGGCCACGTTACCCATCCCACACGTGTCGCTATCTGAGCTGGGCGTGAGAGGCAAGGTCTGGAGATACTAGCATATCCAAATTAGTGTTGAAAGTGGCAATTATGTTACTGAAAATTACGAAATAACCCCGCAAGCCGGGGAACAAAGAATTGGCTTGCAGCCCAGAGCTCTCCGGGGAAGTCGTAAAAGGCAACTAAAGAGAGAGGAGTGGTGTGTGTGTGTCTTCCGCACAGACCTGGGCTGTAATAATCTTCGTTAGTACACACAGTCCTTAAATTTTCCAAACCACAAAATCCATCTGAAAATTTCAGTATATATGTTACCATGTAATAACGTTAGGGCAATGCCCTGTGATGAGGTCATTTCCGAAGAGTTAATCTTCTACGTAATATTGCTCTTTAGCGACTATAATTTTTGACGATCCTGCCGATAATGCCCTAAAATGGATAGAAAAGTTGGTCAACGTCCAGCAGCTTCACCAATGATAACTTCTCAATTTCTGACAACGGGTAACAGGTCGCGCGCAACTACACGCGAACCTGTGTTCGCGTGTAGTTGCGCGCGTCGAGGAGTTAAATTTAAATTTCACGCACCTCTAGATGAGTTTTACCGATTTTGAACGTTCGTAATAGTAAAAGTCCTACCTCGAACACAGGTTTTGTCAGAGATAGGGAAGTTATCATGGGTGAGGCTGCCGGAGGTGAACCGGAAAGTTGTCATTAGTGAGTCTGCCGGAGGACAACCCAAAGAAAATTATCATTTATAAGACAACTCTTCCTCTGCGAGTTTAAGAACCGCGTGTAGGAACGAAGACTATTAGTCCGGTTCTGTGCCTCGCCCTCGGCTATACCAAGCATAGAACCGCTCCCCCCTTTAAAGTCGCCTTTTACGACTCGTCCGGGGAGCTCTGGGCTGCAGGTCAATTCTTCGTTCCCCGACCTGCAGGGGTTAATAAACAACTGAATGAAATCAGCCGATCAGCAATGTTATGTCACTGCCCTCTCTATTTAAGGACCGTGTGTAGCAATAAAGACTATTACAGTCAGGTTCAGCGTATCGGAGCCAAGCACACAATCTTCTTTAGTCGCCGCTTAGGCTACTACTAGCATAGACCGGGAAGCACTGGGCTGCAAACCGATTCTCTTATTTCCCTAGTCTGCAGCAGATAAATTAAATGTCAACACATGGAGATCAACCTTGAACTTCGCTAAGCGCCAGTGATGCCAAGTTTCCAGAGTGGAATTATCGTACAAAAGGCCCAAAAATTATCTATTTTGGGACAAAATTTTTGTACTTGAAAAACGCCAGCGCCAACCTGAAAAACGCCAGCGCCAACCTGAAAAACGCCAATTTTTTAAACTCCAAAAAATTGAACGTGTAAAAAACACAACTATTCACGTGCCTCGAGATTATTATAGGCTACGCACGATATTAATTGTACGATGATCATCGTAGGCTACACCCGTTAGGGGCCTGTTGTTGGTACAAACGTCGTTTTTGATCTCAAATTATCGTACACTTTTTATCGTATGGGCTATATCGTCAATTTGGCAACGCTGCCAAGCGCTTCCCCTTTTCCTTCTTTTTTATCTTATTGTTCTATTTTTTGTCTAAAATTCAATGGAAATCTGTGACGATACGCAATCTTTACATGCATAATAGGCAATCTTTCTTCATTCTCTCATGCGTATAGTCAAGTTCAGTATGTGTAGTACGCCTTAAACAAGGTTTTTGAACGCCATTGCATGTTGCAGGCATGTTGGCACCCGCAGGATTTGATCCAGGGGGGTGCAAAACACACTTTTACAATCCAAGGGGATGCAAGAGTCTCCAGCGGGGGGGGGGGGCGGAGGAGGGGTGGAGGGTTGCCGACAGGAATTCTTGAAGCAATTCTTGACAGTGATTGTCTAGTTTTGAAGCCATTCTTTCTAAACAGTCATTATCCAATTCATTGTCCATTTTTTACACCATTCAACAGACATCGTCAATTTTTCGTAATCAGCTAAACTTTTCCATTACTTTAGCATTATCTATCCAGAAAAGCTGAGGACCCTAGGGACACCAAGCCTTAAACTGAGGCTTAAATAACGCCTGGCGTCTTTGGCCTCCATGTAGAGGTCTGCGCCGACTTTGGCACATCGGCGGCGGAGCGCCAGATGTTCTCACGCGGCGGCGGCGGCGGCGCGCCGACCCATTACACTCGGCGGCGGCGGCGCGTGATAAAACTCGGCTGCGGCGGCGTTCGGCGGCGTTAGGCGGTTAAAAATGGCTTACACCAAAACGTTCAG
Source organism: Chamaedrilus cognettii (assembly GCA_034695025.1). Lineage (NCBI taxonomy): Eukaryota > Metazoa > Annelida > Clitellata > Enchytraeida > Enchytraeidae > Chamaedrilus > Chamaedrilus cognettii. The sequence goes on along the minus strand of JAQIWG010005257.1, from coordinate 63 downwards.
TACATGTAGTTACATGTTAATCCTACGCTATCTAGGCTTTAAAAGATTATGATAAATATGAAG
>JAQIWG010005256.1:0-14775 GCA_034695025.1 Chamaedrilus cognettii | reverse complement strand
GATAAAATTAGATTAAGATATTAGATATTAATTACGATTTTGTCCGGTGGGCTCAAACTTTTGAGCAATACTGTATACTGCACTAGAAACGCACCAAAATACCTCATGCAAACGGAGATGGAAAAGACATCATTTCGTTGAATCTTTGACGCGGAAAACAAATCTTTGCAGCGGATTACATACAGCACGCGGTTTAAAGGAAACGCGTTATAAGCCTGAATTTAAAGAAGTAGGCTATACAGAGAGTTGTCCTGCGGTATCTGCTTCCAAACGGCCACTTAGGCTAGGGCATACTTTAAGAAAAATTTACAACTGCACAAATCGTCATCGATACACTACACTGCAATGCGTACACTACAACGATGCTACCCGTATGCACTATCGTCCGCATACAAGTCATGTTGCTTCGTACGTCCATAATCTCACAAAATAGCGGCGGCTGCGAATGCCATTCGCTTGCATGAACTTTCAACAGTTATCGGCCTATTCCTATTTTTTTATCGGTTATTTCAGGCCTATCGTTAAAGTATAACAGTGCCCGCACACCTTTCGGTCAAAACGAAGGAAGTTCGCTGTGGCGTTCGTTTGACCGAACAGGCGCAGAACCGCTAGCCGTGCGCGCATTCGGGGCACTATAATGCCTGGCGCAGCTGCAATGCCAGTGCTGTGGCGAGTAGACGAAGTGCCTTGTTTATGCATTAGACACGCATTGGGATCAGTTGCCATTGAATCAAAATAGAATGTGTCAAGCAGTAGCATCACTAATTAATTAACACACGCGCGCTCTTGCGTGTGAGAAGTATGCTGTATAGTGTTGTTTTGGAACACAGTGTAGATTTAGATCTGCCGGGTACGTAAAGAACAGCGTAAGTTGACATTGCACTCTGCTGAAGTGTGAAACTACTGCAAACAATGTCCGCTTAGTTACATATACACGTACGTCAGAGATTCCAAGAATCAGAGTTTTCCGTAAGAATATTTGTGCACGCGCGCGCGCGTGTGTGTACTGCATGCATGCGTGTGTGTGTGTGTGTGTGTGTGTGTGTGTGTGTATTTTGTGAAGGGGTCAATGAAATAGTCGAAGCTGGGGTGGAGATTTTCAAATCTTGACAAGTCTAATTTTGCAAAGTCTGTTGGACAAGGTCTATGAAATGATGCTACACTGTAGGCCTGTATTTCATTGACGTCGGGCACCGTACACACATTATATCTGACGTTGCTCTCCCATGGGATGGTGATGATATAGAGGCCACACGTTCAAGGAGGATGTTTAATCTCAACATGAGAGTTAATCCTCACATCTGGCCTCCTCTCCCTATACCCAGGAGCATTTGGATACTTTCCTGGTTCGGTCGAGTACGTAAAACAAATATGGCTATCATTTTAACAGCAGGACGGTATATTATAGGGCTGTTAGACGATGCTTTTGAAATACCCGCGTTTGAAAAACTAGTTTTTCATGTGTGAAATGTGTGAACTTGAATATGACATATATGTGTTTGATATACTTTAAATGAGACGCAGGATTCTTGTTTTTCAACCAAATCGTCTGACTGGTGTATTACACAAGCAAGGCGTTTGCCGAAATAAGGATCGGCGTCCCATCTCCGACTGGCATCATCCCATTCAGACTGCCACCGTGTGACTGCGCGTCCATAATTGAAACTGCCTCCGTTTAATTATCCGTCAAGTTGGACGCCCGAGGGATCGCAGTGATTCGCCATCCTGGAGAGATTGCGAGAACAATGGCGGATAAGATTTGCCGGTGTCCGGATGCGAAGTTACGGATAGTAGAAGTTGATGCAGATGTAATTATATTTTATGCTTCGGGCGGTAGGCCATTGTGAATATGTCGGTGCGTCGGTGCAATAATTACCTGTCAGGTTTCGGAGAAGCTGAGACGCCTTGCGAGCGCTTAGCTGTGAGCAAGAATGGTTGAACAATGTTACAGGAATAGCTCGAGGTTCGAAATTTATTTAATTGCACGGAGAAGTGTCAGTGCCCGCTGGGTCACCAACATGACGAACGATGTAGGCCATACGCCTGAAAGCTATAGAACACGCGCATATAGACTTGTTAACGTAGCCTGTGCTACGTTAGATGCGTGGATTTATATCGTAAAAGTTGCGGTGACGCGGACCATTACGCGCGCACGCCCGGCAGATGGCTTAATTACTACACGTAGGCCACCGGAAAAGCTAAGATAGTGGAAATGCGAGCTCGCATGCTTTAACTTTAAACGCGCGGGTGATTTTATGCTAAATATCGTTAGTTTCGCATGACATTAATTTCATCAAACCGCCAGAATAAACTGCGCAGTGCGCGCTTTCAATCGTTTAACCGTTTGCGCCAACATCGCAACCTATAATTTGAAGCAGTATTAGGCTTAAACCTAACGCAGAGTAGTTTTGATTGATGTCATGGCAGTTGACCTTATGTTACATGGGATCAACGTGCAAAAGCATCGACCAACTGACACTAGGAAAGGGCGCAAAGTGAAGAGAATTTCCCACAATCGCAACAAGCATTCTACTTAACACCAAGGGTTTTTGGTCATGTCTCATACACGCCACTTGACACCAAGGGTTTTCGGCCCATGTCCTATACACATGACTTGACACCAAGGGTTTTCGGCCCATGTCCTATACAGATGACTTGACACCAAGGGTTTTCGGTCCCATGTCCTATACACATGACTTGACACCAAGGGTTTTGGCCCATGTCCGATACACGTGACGTGACACCAAGGGTTTCGCGCTGTGTCCCATCCCACGGTAGTTTAAACCCCGGACATCGCAACACCCTTCGGCGTTCAAGGATCGACCGGATTAGAGTCCGCAGGGTGTGGCAGCAGTGATACCATTGGACCAAAATGGAATATACCCACATTGTAGATTCTTGGTATCTCGGCCAAAAATATACTCGGATTGCAATCTTGGACCAAAAATATCCAGCTCCCAATATAAAATATGTAATTTAAATTAAAAAATACCCAGATATCTGGGCATAAAAAAAAAATCAGATCCATAAATCACCAAAATATCACAAAATCTAGGGATAAATAACCAGCACTGGCATCACTGTGTGGCACGGTGACGCAAGACGGACGCGAGGCTTAATTACATCGGAGCGGCCACGACGCCGGATAGGCCGGGCCGGAACAGTGTGACCACGTGCGAGCTTAGCAGAGTACTAGGTGTACAATGCAGGTTTTCAATTTCAATTGAATGTAGAAGCTTTTGAAGTATTATTTTTCAAGTTCTGTACATGTATTACACGTAGGACATGTATGACAAAAACACATTTTTTAGAAAAGTTTGAAACTGCAAAATTTTTGTACAGTTTAAATACAAATTAAATTAAATTTTAAAGATAAATGTTAGAAAAATATTGGTTTAATTTTTTGTCACAGATGCAGAGTTTTTGTAGCGGGAAAAACTGATTTTTAAGAAACATGAAAAGTATTTACAAAATATGATATAGGTACCAACGCAGTAGAAAAAGTCAAATTTCAGTTAATTAAAACGTTAATCAAACCACCAGTTATTGTAACCAAACGCCATACCATAGTACTAAAAGTACTAGCTTTAGTCAGCCGGTTGGCACAGAGCGTTAGTCGTAACGTCGATCGTCCAGTGTAGCACAGAGCATCCGATCGAAACGTCATCATGCGAACATTTCGCAGCTACTGCCCCCCCCCCCTCTTCACGGAGGCGAATCTATAGCACTTACAAAGTAGAGGCCCATTGAAGCAACTGAGGCCAGAAATTTTTAGAATGATAACAGCTGAGCTAAGCAAGAATCGTCTGCAGATAAACACGCGATTTTACTTCGATGCGCACAACCATCAACTCGCAGCAAAATTTCGTGTCTGACTGTGCTTTTGTATGCCCGTGTTTCGCTGTGTGTTTGTTTGTGTGCCTGCTGATTCTACACTTCGTGTGCGGACTAAAGATATATAAAATTAAATCAAGATTGCTTAGGAGCATTCGGCGTGCAATAAGTGCGCAGGTTTTCTCGAAACTTGGAAGCATAACGCCTGCGACAGCCGGTTGGCCCGTACTACCCGCTGACTGTGACGGTGCCTCGGGTCACTATTGCAACTTGTACGCGTCTGTCACCCTTGAAATAAAAGAATAGCCCTCTTTCGTTCTAATCTGAGAAAGTTATCTAAGTCACAAGCAACATCAGACTGATCAAAGCACTCGACTGGATAAGCAACCAAGTTATCTGGCCGACGGTTCCCCGGCATCCAATGTCAAAGCCGCGCAAATGGCAGGAAAAAAGGCTCGCACGCCTGGGATCTGTGTAACTGCAATCTCGTTTTACTTCGTCCACAGCTTGAATTCAAAATTTCACCTCTTTAACGGACGCATTATGTCAACGGAGTTTCTGATTTTTATGTTTAACGCTGGCTGTAAGTTTGCTTTTGTTGTAGGCAACATGTAGACACGCTATGAATTATGAACTACGAGAGCACTTCAAAACACGAAAATGATGATAATCCATACATAAATACGCGTAGGCCTATATATACATATCCCCATCAGATCCTCACAGCTACTGCTCCCTCCTCTTCACATGCAGCGGCACATCTAGCATTTAAAAAGTGAAGACCCTTTCGGGCATCTCAGGCCACACATCGGCTTACATTATATACATTACTATAACATTGAGGCTAAATGAGCTACAAAGATGACACGCTACAAAGGCTACGGAGACAAAATGAGCAGCAACGGAGCAACAATAAAAGAAATATGCGCAACACATCAGTTATTGCCATGATAATAGCGATGGACTAATTGACTTCGTATGTACATGCAGGGCCTATATTATGTTATACATATCACGCAACTTCCGCGTACTTGCAAATTATGCCTATTCACAGTCACACAAATAGCTGACCAACGGCCACTCATGACCTTATTATAGCATAACCAGGACTTTTTCCTAAATGACAAACGACGCTTATAATTGACGAGATGGCGAATGTCAAGGAGACTAATGTAATAAATACACACTAAAGCTTAAATAAGTACAAAGGTTGAGGGACAATTAGCTAATTATAAGTCGCTATTCTCCTCTTCCAGCAACTCCGACGCTTATCCTCATTAATTTATTTGCAAGCTTCCATTCATCTCTTATTAGTTTTTCTTGCTCGAAGATATTTCACGGAGAATCTATTCTCCCTGTATACACGGCAACGCTCTTCGATTTCTTTCAATAATTTTTGCTAAGAAATCTCTCCTCCTGTCTCGCTCTCTGCCCCCTTCTCTGTCCCTTTCCTTGTCCTCCTTCCCGCTATCTTGGTCCCCGCGTCCGAAGATGCGTGACAATCTCATGATTCAATTCGGTAATCTCCTAATGCGTCCCCCTTTCCTAAGCCCCCAACCCCCCGCTCGGGGCCCCGTCTACTCTGAGAGGCACCCTCCCTGACCGAACACCCCCCGGGGCGCACCCTCCCCCCTGACCGCAGTGGACGCACCCTCTCGGGAACGACGTCGAGGACTCGTGACCGTTGCGAGTTTGGGCAGTGGCGGCTTGAGAAACAAATATTTGGAGGTCTTAAAGTCCAATGCTCCAACTGGACCCCATTTGGAACACTGAGAGTGAGTTGTTTTATCTAGATTTACTTGAATGATGCATAGATCTAATTTAGAACCGCTAGTAATAGCGAGTTGCAGCTACATTGTAGATAGGAGATCTAATACACGTAGATCTGAGATTTAAATTGGGCGGGGGAAACATCTGAACTTCAACTCAAATATTTGCAGGATCATCAAGACGCTTACGAGAGCTAACCCCAACAACATGACTTTTAAAATATCGTGTAATTTTTATGTTGAGTGGGGGATCATGTGATCATCAATAGAAAGAGGGGGCTTGAGCGCAGATTTAGTACAGGGGGATCTTGAGCCCCGCGTTTTAGCCCCATGCCTGTGGAAGCCGGTGACTTTGGTCGAACGCTGACGCCCGACACTTAAGCCTCACAATGCGATGCGCATTTTTATGGACGCCGGGAGCAGAACGAGATTGCTGCTGGGTATGTGGCGTGGCGGTGGCGGCCCGCGAGAATGAAATCTGCGCCAATCTAACTTGGCTCTTGGTAATCTGCATATCGGCTTTGAGGAATTCGCTGTCTTGATATTTAAGTAAGTGGAGATTTTGATTGCAGATAGTGTTGCGTTAGGGTTGACAAGTTGGGGTTAGAATTATAACTAGTTTTGTTTCAGGGTTTGTTTAGGCCTGCTAATTTTTTCATTTTCAAATGTCCTCCAGCCGATATGCAAACCAGCAATAGAGCCAAGATATATTGGCGCAGATTCAATTCTCCCCGGCGGGCCCAGCGAGGGTAAACAGAACGGTGGGAGTGACACGAGCTAGCGAACGGGCGCTGTTGACAGGCGTGGAAAGGGAGAATGACTGAGATAATGGAAAAACGTGGGACATGTGTGTGCGAGCGAGACTGGTAAATGAGTGAAATTAATGCGGGAAGAACTAAAGATGAAATGCTGTATGATCTGAAATGTTGGCACGTTGGACTTAGTAAATTGTGGGTAATACTGGTGGTATTAAAGAGCTAAAACATTCCTTGCAATGCACATTCCTTAGCATACCTACATTCCTTGGTTAAAACATTCCTCGCATTCCTACGTTAAATTTGCCTCGAAGAAGGCCAAGGCCTACATTGCTAAACATGTTTTAATTACTGTTGCCTAATTACGTTTAAACTGGCCATTTTAAAACCTTTTGATCGTAACGAATTAAACGATTCGACGACTAATTACGAGGATCGCGACGAGACTTAAAGTTGAAAAGATTGCCAATCTGTGAACATTGTGCACTTTTTTCTACTTGGCAGCAATGTGAAAAAGACCGAATTCAAGCTGTGATATACAAAATTGGACCCAAAAATACGGTACTAAAGCATGCGCGAGGTTTGAGAAAAAAATGACAAATTTCACAGGCACATCTAAGATTATGACGCGCCAATCGAAATTTCACGCACCCGTTAACAGATCAATACATGATCGAAGACCCTGACGTCTTTGTCAATGACGCACCGGTGCCTTCCTTCTACGCACCGAGAAGCATAATTGCTCATTTCGAGGCAAATTGGCACTGGCAGGAGAAGCGGAAAGTCATCGGAATGCCATCTTGAATCACGGGAGCGGCTGTCGTCCAATTTGACACGAGATATCGAGTCCCGGCATTGACCCGTCCTGCTGCCCGTAAAATATGTCGCCTGCGCAGTGGCGGATATTGGGGAGGGGGGGGCATGGGTAGAATAAGCCAAGGGGCGGGGATGCAAAGGCTCCCAAATTTTGACTGCAATGGGGCAAGGCCTAATCTATGCCCTCATAAACTTGATAGTGATGCCCGGCGTCATTATTCAAAGTTATCCCACCCCATGCAGGGGGCATGCCATGGGGCAATATCTATCCTTGCACTAACAACATAATCCTTGAAGATTGGAGTAAAAGGAGAACAGGACTGCAGCCCAGAGTTTTCCTGGTGAATCGCAAAAAAATACGACTGCAGGAAGGGGAGGGGTACGGCTCCTTAGACTCAAATGGTCCTGCTTGCTACACGCGGTCGTTGAACTCCTCAAAAATCCATCAGGAAAACCTACGCAATGCAGTAATTTGACCTATATTAGAACTGCCCAACCATCCACTAAGAAATACCCCTCCATTCTTGCGTTATTTTGGGGGATTCGTTGACATACGGACAAATGTGTCATCCTTTTGATCCGTCCTTTCTCTGGTCGACAATTCGTTTAGAAAGAGAAAGTGACAGGCTAAGACTTACTCTCTTTCCCTTCACTCTCGTGAGATTTTGTCAGAGGGGTTTAACTAAACTTTTGTATCACAAAACGCCCTTCCCCCTTCATGATCAAATCGGGGTTTCGCCCCTTCGTCTGCTAGGTAGGATTGGCGGCATCATCGGAAAAGCAAAAGAAAACTGTATGGAAAAACGCGACGGGAAAGAGTTTGACAATTTGAGCAGCGCGTCGAATGCAATTCGGCTTGAGATTATAGGCCTACTCGCCTATAATCTATAGGCCTGCTCGTCTATAACAGACGAAAGGAAGCGCAGCAGTTCTGACGGCCTAAAATAATATTATAATGTCAACGCCAGCTTCAATGACCAAACGTGATTATTATGATTAAATGCAGGCATGGAAGCGCATTGACATCCAAATTCATCGCAAGAAGAGTCTTCGATTTGTGTAGTCTGCCACACAAGATTACGAAGTCAGATCAAAATACATGATAATTATTCGTTTGAATAGTGAATAGGTCTTACAGGATGAGAGGTAGGATTTATCGTACACTTGATACCTCATTGGTTTTGCTGTATTATAGTAAAGAAAAATGATGAAAAACGCTTCAAATAGCTCCATCTTGCTAATGCATCTTAACTCAAATATCCAACTAGGGGTTAAATCTTACACTTTCAACACCTTTTTAAACAAACCTTGTATTCTTTAACTATATAAGCAACTCGCTCTAAATGACTTCTATAGATGACCCAGGGACGCAAAGTCTCTAAGTCTCAAATTTTCAAGGTCTCAAAGTCTCAAAGCCGCAAAGCCGCAAAATGCATTTTAACTACAATATCCAACGAGGGGTTAAAACGTAAAACTTTTTTTGGTGTATTACTTTTTTCGCTTCTCTCCAAACGGCTCGACCGCAATATATGATTGAACCGCAGTACATAATAGGCCTACTGAACAATAAACAACAAAATTGACAATATTGAACAGCAAAAATAGAAACTAAAAGCGAGGATGTTGTTTTTCCAAAGAGCGTCGTCTGACTGCCCGGCATAGAACACGCCAGCAGGTCGGGGAACAAGCATAGACTTGCAGCCCAGAGCTCTCCATCGTAAAAGCTAAAGTCGTAAAGGCGAGTCGTAAAAGGCGACGAAAGAAGGGGGAGCGATTGGTTCTGTGGCGGCCCCGTTACACAGAACCGGACTGTAATAGTCTTCGTTTCTACACACAGTCCTTAAACGTATAGTTCAACCCCACCACCAAGCATAGAAGACGCTCGCTCTTCGTACGTCTGTCTAGGCGTACGAAGACGCAAATTTTACGGTTACAGCGTGGAGACTGAGCGGGTCATTAGTCACGCCAGGCCCCCATTCGTTACGGGTTGTGTTCGCGCTACGCGTCGAGCTGCGTGACGTCATTATGCGCAGACAACTTAATGCAAGAATATAACAAGACTACTGCACCGAACAGCTCTGCTGCTGTTCGCACAGTTCGGTATAGCAGCTCTTGACTCTACTGCTTCCCCAAAGTTATCGATTGCAGTTTTGTAGTCCATCATAATCATCTCTTACAAATCTGAGTTTTCGCTGCGGTGCAGTTTGATACAAAGTGTGCGCGGTAGCTTTGTTTGAAAAAGGCGCAGTTGAAACCCTCAATTTGTGTACGGTCGTAGGCTTGCTAGAAGGTTTGGTGATTTTAGACTATATCGGATTGGATTGGATTGGTAAAAAGATGATTTTTTTTTGCAAAAAATTGCCGCTTCCCCTCAGATAGCGGTTGAGTATGAGACCTGAGAGCAGAGATTCGGACACTGACCTGATGATACATGTACATGACACTGTAGGCCCTGCGCTTCTTGAATTGTTTATTTAGGAATCTTCTCGGCTAGAAGATCTTAGCTTCTAGTAAAAAGATAACAAACGCTTCTATTAGAAGACAACAGCATCTAGTAGAAGGAGAACAAAAGCTTCTAGTAAAACGACAACTGAAGCATCTTGTAAAGGGACAACTAAAGCATCCAATCTAGTAAAATGACAACTAAAGCATCCAATCTAGTAAAATGACAACTAAAGCATCCAGTAAAAAGACAACTAGTGTCCATTAAAAATGTAAGTAAAGCATCTAGTAAAAAGACAATTAGTCTACAGTACATGTAGGCTACAGCAACTGCATTGCAGTGATGAAGCTCGTTTAAATTCATTTCCTCAGTAATCCAATTACAAAATCCATAGTCGCCTGACACGCCGCATTCAGCCGCACCAATGCGCGAATAACTTTTACATGCGAGTTGAAATCGGAAGGTTTATTTTCTGAATGCCGATTCTCACGCCGAACTTCAGACTGTTAACGAAGGCTGATACTTTCATGTTTTAAAGTAGACCTACCGGTAACGGTAAAGATCAACCTGTATATGAACCGCACGAATCCGTGCGAACAATATAAAGGAGCCTAAGCTTGCTTGTTCTCTCGTTTACGAACTAGGTCTCCCATTGTTCTCTTTCTGAACTAAAGCTATGTGAAGAAAACAAGGTGCAAGACAAACTAAGATGATAGGGTCTATTCAGGGTAATTAACCGAGGAGTGAGTCATTCTTGTACGATATAAGAGTATATTGCATGAGAGAATTACCACAAACCCTTCAATAAAATAACCCGAGTTCTTCGCAATTTTTTTTTTATCCCTGCGAGTGAATTCTTTTATCCTTTCCCTGCAAGTTACAGCGTTTCGGATACAGTTTGCATTAGAGTCTAGGGCTCCAGGCGGCTATGCCTAGATTCAAAGAGCCAGTGATGCCACTGCTAGTGATATATCACTAAATTTATGGATATTTTAGCGATTTCGAGATATGATTTTTAACGCAATCCCCATTCAACGCAATCCCCGGGGATATAAAAAAAATTAACTTTCGCATTTCATATGGAGCATTTCAATGGGAGCTTGGGATATTTTTTTTATAAAAACGTAATCTAGTGATATTTATTGTCGAGATACCCAGAACCAAAAAGGATATTCCTTTTGGTTCAATGGTATCACTGCCAAGAACCGTTGATGCAATACGTTTTAGATCGAACTGATATTCGCCTGCTCGGGGCTTAATATCGCGCTACACGATCGTATACACTGTAACCGCTGCGCTCCGACGCATGTAAAACCCGATAGGGGTTTTTGCTATGCGTAAAACAGAATTACCGTGGCGGAGAAAGGAGGAGATTAGCTTGGGGATGGTTTAGAAAATAAACAGTAGTAGACGTCATAAAATGTGAAGGACAGAGTGGGAACACAGAGGACAAAATAATCTCGCTCCGTAAGAGAAAAACGAAGCTGAATATCATTGCGGTCTACGACTTGGACTTTTTGAAACGCAATACGTCACAAACACTCAATTATTGCAAGCTAACGCTCTTATTTAGGAAAAGATTGCCGCAGCCTAAAAGCGTGTCAAATATTTAAAGAAAAAAAATGGTAGGATTACTTACAATTTTTTGTAGAAATGCCATTGTGGATTCCGTGCCGGCCGTGACAGCCTACGCGCAGCGTAATCCAAATTTAGCCGCGGCGCCAAGATGATTGGTCGTAACTTGTAGTATGCTATGCGAATGGCAGACTGCTAGTCGCCATACTCTGCCGCGGAATGCTATTTCGCATCCAGATCCGCACGATAGTGTTGCAGTCCATAGTAGTTGGTTGCCGTATATTCGCCGCGGTGGAAGCTGCAGCACTGCGCCTGTAAAATCGTCAGTACAGTCGCGCGTTATTGCATGCTTTGAGTTCTGCTGGTTCGCAGAGCCCTGTTACATTAAGAAACGTACACGTGTAGGCCTACTCCAGTTTTGCTATTTGTGAAACGTGTAACTGAAATTGTAAAAGTTTTTTATTCAATAGGCTGCCAACGGATGTCGGATCTAGTCTCGACAGAATATTGTCAGTATTGCCTAGAGACAGCCAGGCTACATTCTGTAGCTATGCATTGATTTGTCAACAAGTGTGCCAACCAACCCATTAATAGAGCCGCGCGAAAGTCAGCATACAGTCAGTCCTGTTTCTGATTTCCCGATTTCCTGCAAAAAATTGTGCAGATTTCATGAATCATCCTATGGGGTTAATTTCATTCCCGAGTGTAGACTATCTTTGATGGCATTTTTGCTGCAACATTCATCGTTTACCGTCCTTTGGATATACTGTAACGTTTAGATTGCATGTTACATGCAAATAAGATACACCTACTGGCACAGCAGTTCACAGAAAAAACACGCGACTACCTCAAACTATCCCGCAACATTATTCGCTCATTATCGACCATATCACTGGTAACTTTGAGACTTGAAATTCTTCTGGAAGCGGCCGACACGGCGGCTGCCATTCGCTAAACCCAACCTAAATCAAACCCTTTTTTAAGGACCGCGGTCCAGGACCAATCCAGTCACTTCGCTAACCCGTACCCGAACCTAACCCTAAAACTTGTTTGAACCGCGGTCAAGGACAGAAATCTAGACGGCGGTTAAGGACTGCGATTGTAAGAACCCGAAACGAATGCAAATTCTAGATGATTCTAGACAAATTCTAGACAAATTCTAGACAAATTCTAGACAAATTCTAGACAAATTCTAGACAAATTCTAGACAAATTCCAGACAAATTCTAGACAAATTCTAGACAAATTCTAGACAAATTCTAGAATGCCGCAATGATCCGCCAACAGCGGAAAAGTATCCTCAAGCCGTTGACAAATGCGCGAGCGTTAAAACTCTGGTGGAGCAGTTACAGCGAGCGGTCAGCCGTGGCGTGGTGCGAGTCTAGATTTGTCTCAGCGCCGCCGCTCATCGCCCTGCTGCAGCGCTGCGCCACACGGCAATACGTCTCACCAGTCGCAGCATCCGCCACTTGCCACCTTGCTGCTGATTGAACGCGGCAGGGTGATCATCAATGCATGAGCTGATTCTGCTTCCGTGAATCAGTGGGGAGTTGATGGATGTTTCTGTATATTGGTCAATGTATCGAATTAATCAAATCCCGTTAATAGGTTTATTAATCGGATTTGGTGAATTTTATTGACGGACTTAACCAGTGCAGATTTTGACTCAAAAATTAACAGAAAACATATTTTGGTTAAAAAATCAATAAACCAAAGCTCTTTCTTTTAATCTATTCCAACCGTATTGCTGTATATAACTGCATAACTGCTATACAACAAGCTTCCAGTCCTTTGGACTCTTTTCATAAAAGAACGAGTCCATTGAATTCATTCTGGGTCAAAATCTGCACTCGTATAAAGCATTAACTTAACGGTTTTGATACACATACATGTACATCCACATGCAGATACTTTTGAAACTCAATCACGCCGAGTTCACCGCGGAGCAGAATTAAGAATCACATGCATTCTTGGCCTTCCTGCTTGCGCTTTAGGCTAATAGTTCAAACTGCAACTTCAACTTCAACTTCAACTTCTTCACCGCACTTCACCCTAATGGATGATTATTTGCGGGGTTGACAAAATTAAGCACCTTTGCCAAGGGTGAACGAATCGACTCGAAATCTTTTGCCTCGGCCGGGGTTCGAATCGACTCTCTGCCGCACTCGCAATCCAAAGTCCGCGACTTAGACCACTCGGCCACAACGCTTCGCCAAAGACGCTGTAAATGTACATGTACGTAGCGCCATACGCTGCTGGCTGTCTGCTTTATGCGACTGCTTAGTATTCCACGTCCTCGGCTACCTTCCTTCTTCCATCACTATAATGGCAATCCCTCAGCTAACTTCATGCAATATTTAGCGACGTTTCTGCAACCTGTACCTTTTACTTCGACTGCTTTGCGAGCAGTCGTTCGGCAGTGAAGGGACCTGCGTACTGAAGGAAACAATTATATACAATTATTATGGCAGGTATACCGGAATAAGCAGCTTGGCATTAGCGCTAACACTTTTTCATAAAGTCTCAAAATCAATTTCAAAAATTCAGTTTAAAATAGCGGTTCACTAAGAGTCGCTAATCGGTCATTTGCTGATTTTATTTAAACTTTTTTTTTCTCCGACTCAAATGAAATCAATGAATCGATCAATCAACGAACTGCATCCTGTGCCGCTACTTAAAATTTATTTTCTTTCGCATTGTGTGATTAATTAAAGACAATGCCTTGTTTTTTCTGTGATAAACAACAGGCTTGAACTATGAATCTCAGGATTATGAGTCAATGAAAATTTTAGCCTTTGTAGAATTTTTATCCGAATATCTAACTAACCGCTACATACAAAAATGTCGCCAAATATCGCACAACTGTGTGACATAATTTCACTGACACGATTTAACCGCGTGTGAATGCCCTTCAGCCTAGCCTATATATCGATTTTTTTATCAACAGTGCATCTAATTCTGCAGTAATTAGTTAAAACCGGAACCGCTCTAGCCTAAATTTAGTCGCGTTGTTGCATGATGGCGAAGAATTCCTGTGCAGCCAATCTAAAGTTCATTAATCCCGAGAGAACTCATTGCAGTAGCGTCACGTTGTGATCGTAAAATACGAACTTATTCCCCATTAATTATTACACCTCGCGCAACGCGTGGTTGCCGTGATCTACGCGCCACACCAGATGCGCTATTTTGATTGACCATGAAGAAGTCTATATAGACCTACATGATTATCGCACTTATAATAACCCCGAGCTTTAGTTTATAGACTATATTTATTTATAATTTTGATATTTCATTGAAGCGCATGATTATGCTAAGACGTCAAATCATTCTATTTTTTGCAATCGCAATGAAACATACCAGAAATAAAACGCATACCAAATTAAAATATTGATCCGTTAAAGACTTTAAAACATATATAATCATGGTAAGCCATTAGTTCTCAGGCTGTCGAATAAGGACAGTCCACTATATGGCTATCAGCAGCGCGTCGAGGCCGAGGGTGCCCCGTATCAGTGATATTTTGCTGCAGTCGAATTAGAAGTTGAAGTATAATTATTAACCTAACTGCAGCAAAAACCGAAGTA
>JAQIWG010005255.1:0-14777 GCA_034695025.1 Chamaedrilus cognettii | reverse complement strand
CTCTCAGCCTCAAGTCTCAACACTTATCCTCAATTCTTATCCTCAACTGTAAACTCTCATCCTCGACTCTCAGTTCTTATCCTCAACTCTAAACTCTCATCCTCAACTCTCAGTTCTCATCCTCAACTCTCATCCTCAATGCTATTATTGTGTTATTATTCACCAACCCAAGCGAGATGGTTTTGCTGCTTCGGATTTATGCATTGTCGTGTTCTCTTGTTGATTTTTAAATTCAAAAAATTTATTCGCAAGATCATCACCATTCATTCACAACACTTTTACCATCATAATCCTTTTTTAACGGTATAACCAGTCATTGCCATTGGACAAAAACCTAATATCCCTAGTTTCTGAGGATCTCGGCCTAATATATCGTTAGATTGTATTTATTGACAAATATCCCCAGCTCCCATTATATAAAATACGTCATTTTATATTTAAAATTTCCCCAGATATCTGGAAGATATCGTTAAAAATCAGGAGCCTCATTCAGGTATATTTTGTAGGATAATCTTAAATTTTATCCGAACTAAAATTTAAAACAAATAAAATACATTCGCCGACCACCGTGACGTCATCATTTAGTTCGGGCGCGACGATGCGGAGTTTTCAATAAAAAAGATAAGATTTTCCTTATATTCTCTTATGACAATCTTAAGACTAAGATTATCATAAGATCTCTTCCTGAATGAGGCCCCGGATCCCTAAATCACTAAAAAATATCCCTAAGGCCCAGTTGCTCAATCGAGAGTTATTTGATTTTAAATAATCATAGAACAAAAATGACGTCAAGACCCAATCAGATCGTGCAAGTTAGATCCAGATCATTCAAATAACTCGCCATTTTTTGAGAGTTCTTCAAATAATCCTGGATCATTCAAATAACTCTCGATCGAACAACTAGGCCGGTGTATATCCATAGCAGTGGTGTCCCTGAGTGGCCTATAACTAAACACGAGTGTACTATTCTTGCTTGGGCTGTAGTAACAAGACACGGCTTTGTATGATTCCTTTAAACGTATACTCTACGATTAACCCTGTATGTTAGCCCAAAAAGGAGCTTGTCTTTTCGTGCGCATTGCTTGGTTTATGCGGATTGTGTGAGACGGCTTTGCACGAGGCTGTATCCCATTTGTTATTTAGCTGAATTTATTGCCTAGTAGCGATGTTCTGCTTTGAATATAGGTCAACACATTGAGTGCTCTGCGCCAATATGGCTCCTGCTTGTTGCGGTCAGGGGCCGTTCACAAATAGACAACGCTTTTAAGGTGGGTAGGTGATAAGCGATTTAGTTAGAGGCGTTATATGAGGTGGGTGGGTGATTTTTGATAATGTTATATAGGCCTAACAAACAAAATAATCGCGCAGTAGGCCTGCCATTTGGCTTTTTATTTGAAGGCCTAACTGCCTTTCGACATAATTGATGACCAGGCCTAGGCCCACGAAATGTTCATAAAGCTATGAAGTTAGGCGGCATTGCAAAGGCTGCTGTAACAGTTTGCAATCAGTTCAATCCTTAAATCGCAGTCTGTTAAAGCTTAGACCACAGCTTGGACGAGTAGGCCTACAAGCAGGTCTACAATACGTGTCTCAGCGATGCCATGGGACCTGAACGGAATATCCCCAGATTTCATGAATTATCCCCTAAAATATCCCTAGATATAGATTTGAAAAATATTTCCAGATATCCCCAGATCAAGTTTTATCGTTTGGTCAGCGGCCTCCTATACAGTTGAAGATAAAGTTTCTTTTTAAAATATTGGGAGGGGGGGGTACGGTCGCTGACCGCGGGCATAGGCCTACACTGTATTAGCAGTTGAAAATAAGTTAAAGCGAACGCGGCCTGGATGTATCTGGAGGCAAATTGCAATTCGCCAAAACCCTTTAAAAATTAATCAATTACCAAAACTCTTCAAAAATTAATTAAAACGGACGAGGCCCGGATGCGTCCGTCACGCACGGCGTCCTTGGCACGGTTTTCCTGTTAGCCTATCTAGTTGCTTTGTGACTGGCAAACAGACAAAAATATTCAAAACATTCTCTACACTAATAGTGTGCTTTAATATGATACAAAATAGATTAAGCAATCAACGACTCGTACACTTAAATATTATACAGTTGAATAATGATTGACAAAAGCATACGTATACACGAATAACACCCAATGATAGTAGCAATCCAAAGTTCTCAAAACCACGGTGTCAGACAATTGCGGACAGAAATATTGTGATTGATTTATAGTCAGTTTCCACGATCAAAGACGTCATCAAGGACATACTAGCCTACAATAATTATGGCGATTATAAAGCTGAAATAATATTATTACTCAGCACACAAAAATGGAAGACATTAGTTAAAACGCAATTTTTTTTATCATACGACAAAAATTACATGCGTGCTACGAACGTTCACAGTGAATAAAATAAGCAATGCATAGTTGTCGAATATCAGGATTATTTATAGCTCGTATAGGAGTAGCATTACGCCTGCTCCTTATAAAACAAGAGTAGACCTAGTGTTACTTCAAAAAATTCAAAGACCACGTTTAGCCTAGATTGGTCTACGACAACATAACTTAAACGCGTAGTGCTAAGCCTGTCCGTTTTAAATTAAGCGTAGGCTACGATTTTCTACATCCTCAGTGCATTTTTTACGCATTTAGTTAAAAATCTATTTCGGTTCTCAAGTTTCTGAATATGATATCTGCAAAATGCAACAATCAGAATTGTAGAAGTTACGATGAAATTACTCGTGGTAATGGTTTTTAGCAACTCACCGCGTATATACTAACAGTGTCTGTAATTGTCTCGACTCCAATCTTCTCAGATGCGGATTAAGAGCAGAACATGTAGCGATACCATAGCACCATGCATGTGGACACAGACACAAAAATATACAATGAATCCAAAATCAAACGCATCGATCCACGTAAACACATTAATAATAAGGTAAATCGAATAAAAATCATCACGTGTTGTGAAAATGAAGGCAGATTCAACATTCGATTTTAGCTAAGGTACCAGAAGGCAGATTCAACATTCGCTTTTTGGCTAAGGTACCAGTGATGGCATAATTTCATCTTGACTGGAGTTTTGTCATATAGCAGTTTCACGGATGCGGCTTTTAATCTTAACGCATTTTATCTTCCAGGGTGGATTCTATACTGGTTCCTTTGTTTCCACCTTTGTCTTCACCTTAGCTTAGGAGACAATTTAACAGCAGCCCTTGACTGTACTGCCATTCCAAGAAGGGTTTTGTTTGGTCCATTTGAATGAATATATGGCGCCATTAAATTAACATTGCATCAGAGATTTTAAGCCATATTCATTTCTAGAAATAAATTTGTTTTGTTTTTCAGTATATAAACATACTGCCAGTTTTTCTGAATGGCAGTTAAGGGCTGCTGTTAAATTGTCTCCTAAGCTAAGACAGATAAAGGTGGGAACAAAGAAACGACTATAGAATCCACTCGTAGTCCCAGTTGCTGGATGGAGTCATTTGGATTAGAAATCTTTACGTCATTCAGCCAATCAGCTCGGCGAAAACGGGATCAAAAATCTATTTCATTTTACGTGACGTGATTGGCTACTGAAATGTAGATCCGTGATAATTTAAATAACTCTCCATTAAATAACATTAAAATTGATCTTCTAAGTTTAATTCAAAATTTGCACCAAAATAGCTATCATGCTATCCAGAAGGTTATGCGTTATGATACAGAAATAATACACTTTTAAATTTTAAACCGAATAATCATTTCTACAAAAAAACAATTGATACTAGTTGGTAGTTCAACTTAGTCATCGTTACTTCGACGCGCCCTTAATCTTAATGCCTTATTAAATAATTTCTTGCCACGTCGCCAGAGACACAAATACACAGATTAATAGGCGTATAATCATAGAATCACTGTATATACATATATCAAGCATTTTGTATATGCGATGCGAATACGAAAATGACGAAACTACATAATTGTCTGATTGATAGAACTCAATACTGTAGCACACATCAAATCAAGGACGACAGTTCATTATCGATGTCTTTCGTTGCATAATCGACCATAATGCACTAGAACATCAAAATATTAAAATTCGGGCCCGATTTCGTAGAAGTTTCTAAGCTATTATACGAGTTCTCTTCCTAATTAAGGAGGATAGTTTAATGGCAGCTCGCAACTGCCATTCAAGAAACGCTTTATTCGCGTCGATTTAAATAAATTTTCGACGTCACGAAACAATTTGGTTTATAGTTCGTCTATGAAATCGGACCTTAGCTAAGCGCACTTTCATGCTCATGTGTTTAACCGTGACTATAGCAGCATACAACAAATTCACAGAAATCGAGCAGCACATGCATGAAACAAGCTGTATGCAATCCAACCTGTGCGCTCATAATGTTTCATAAACCACTGCAGAATCATTTGTGTAAGTACAGTGGATTCGTACACTCAAATTTCTTCAGCAAATGTTTTCTTATCTCTAAGAACAGTGCTTTTTTACTCAAAATAACTTTTTACTCAAAATACCAATATAGATGGTTGTCTTTTCGATGAAAATAAAAACTGATACGGCGTCTCTTTTACAAAAAAAACAGGCACGGTTGTCTTTTTCATTCAAAACGCAACCTCTTATAAGCTCTTCAAAAGCTTGTATCACTTCATGTCGCTTAAATTCTCATGCATAGGTGCATTAAATAGCGAGTCAACACACATCGTTTCATTGGTCCACATAGAGGTTAAGCAGTTCGATAAAAAAAATGTCAAATTCTAACTCAAGCCCCTTATTTAGCATTCAGAACAATTGCATCTTATTTGCCTTAAATTTCACCTCTCACAGCACTTCTCTGACAAAATGCAACGCATGACGCCGGGGTAACGATTTTTTGTCGTCCCGCGATGCGGGGGGTGCGATATACTGGCGTCTGCGTCTCATTTTGTAGCGTCATAGACGCCGCGACGCCGGTTAACAGAAGCCCTGCATCTGACTTAACAAAATCCCCAGATATCTGGGGATAATTTTTATAAAACGGCGCATTTTACTGGTGATATTTATATCAAAAAATGCAATATAGGGATACTTTTAGCCGAGGTATTCAGGGATACTGTCAAACATGAAATTTTCGCGTGCATGCAATTTTCACGAATTTTGCGAATCTAATTAAACTCGCAAAAATTACATGCGCGAAAATAACGCCGCATAATCTATTTATAATGGGCAGTTCTCACAAAACACAAAAATTCTATGCAGCAAAATTTCTCTGAGTCAAAACAGAAAAACAACACGCAGCAAAATTTCATGCTTTACAGTATCCATTTTGGTTCAATGATATCAATGTATACAACCACCATCGAGAGCCACGGAATTGTTAGAACTATTCCATCCCATACGACATACACCAGACAGCCACGACGCATAGATGGCGCTAGTAAGGCCGCTGCTGGTCTCTATACGACGAGTCCTGCTGCATAGCGCCGGCTCCGTCAGCGCGCTCCTCGACCGTCATGATGCTGACGAGAGTCTCCACGGCGCGGTTGATCTGGCCGGCCTCATGGAACAGGCTCCCAATGCCAACCTTCCCCGCCGGGTCTGGGGGATGACACAAACAAGCAGCAAGAGTTAAAGACTCACTTACAATATTGACAGTACTAAAAAACCTGAAATTTGCGTATTGCCTTCAACATTCAACTCGATGCTGCCTTCAACTTAATGCTGCCTTCAATCTGATGCTGCTGCCTTCAACCTGATGCTGCCTTCAACCTGATGCTGCCTTCAACTTAATGCTGCCTTCAATCTGGTGCAGCTGCCTTCAACCTGATGCTGCCTTCAACCTGATGCTGCCTTCAACTTAATGCTGCCTTCAACCTGATGCTGCCTTCAACCTGATGCTGCCTTCAACTCGATGCTGCCTTCAACTCCATGCTGCCTTCAACTCGATGCTGCTTTCAACTCTATGCTGCCTTCAACCTGAAGCTGCATTCAACTCGATGCTGCTTTCAACTCGATGCTGCCTTCAACTCGTTGCTGCCTTCAACTTGATGCTGCCTTCAACTTGACTATCAAAGAAATATAGGCCTAGTTAGCTCCTTGTAAAAGTATTTCACCATTCGTCCTTTTTGAATTTTGAGACGATTTCAGTGAGACGATAACTTGGACGTTTTGTGACAGGAAAGCCAACCAATCATCTTTTCACGAATCCTTCAAGTTAACCAATTTCCATCTGGTCACCTAACCAATCTTCCATCTGGTCACCTAACCGATCTTCCATCTGGTCACCTAACCAATCTTCCATCTGGTCACCTAACCAATCTTCCATCTGGTCACCTAAGTTGACCAATAGTCCGGTCACTCAATCATGTCAAAAACCATCAGGTTTAATGAGGCACCTGACCAATGCTCCTCTAATTTTTAAAGTCTGCGTGCGAAGAAAAAAAGTGGTGCGCGCACTTTTTGAAAGTCATACCATTCCTGTGCGGCCTCTAATTCAGATAGTTACAGCGTGTTTTAATTCACAAACGGGAGAGGGGGGGGTGCTGACAGAGATTTTTCAAGCCATTCTTAACAGTCAATGTCCGACTTGGCTTCATAAACGTTGCTTTGACTACTTGTACTACTTGCTATAGTCCACTGAGTATACATGAACTTACGATGGCCAACGGTCATGTCAACAAAAAGAGGGGCCTCATTCAGGAAGCGATCTTATGACAATCTTAGTCTTAAGATTATCTTAAGAGAATCTTATGAAAATCTTATCTTTTTTATTGGAAACTCCGCACAGTCGCGAGCGAATCGAATGATGACGTCACGGCGGTCGGCAATTGGATTTTATTTGCTCTAAATTTGATTTACGATCAAATTTAAGAAAATCTTAAGAAATGTACGTAAGTGCAAGGCTTCATATTGGAAACAACCTTGCCGAATTTTAGTTTTGCAAAGCCAATTTCTCTGCGCGGCCTTCAATTTTCTTTGCGCGCAGCTCTGAAATCGGTGCGCGGCCGCGCAGCTGCACACCTTAGAGGGAACATTGCACCTAACCATGAGGCGCATGACACCAGACTTGTCAGGTGCAACCATCATGGTTTCTATTCATAATAAGCTCAAGGATTAAAGAGTTAACTTAGCATGCAACAGTATTCTAATTCATCTTTTGACCAATTGTTTCTGTGCGGCATAGCATGCAAATGAAAAATATAGGCAGTGATATTTCGCTGCTTCACTGATAGGGACACCACATTTTTGCAAAAAATACTCAAGATTGTCTAATTGTTTCGTTTGAAGAAAATTTGGTGTTAAAATATCAAATTTTCTTAAAATAATATCAAAAGATTTCTAATTATCTTAAAATTTAGCAGTTTGAAGATGACAGGGGAGAATTTAACACCCACCAATCCCCGAACCAAACTCCCCATTTCTATTCTTACCCCTGCTGACGCTAGTGTCCGCCTCCTGCAGTTCCCTCAACAGTCGGTCCAATTCGGCGTGTTCGTCGTCTAATAACTCGTCCCCCCCCTCCCCCCGGCGCCAGCCCCGGCTGACATGCGTTCCGTTCTGCTGCCCCCCGTTGGACGACGGCGGCCGATCTGACGACGAATTCAATACTTTCGTCACAAAATTAAATGAAATATCTGCGTGGTAAAATTACATTAAATATTTGCAAAATAAAATGACATACAATGCTTGCATCATAAGATGCAAAATAGTGTAAGTTTTCCATGCACGCCCATCTTTTTATTTTTTGGCTGGACTGATGTAGAATCAAGAGCATCGCAACAGTCAATGGTTCATAGCAAAGCATGTAACTGCCAGGGCTAGTTTTTCCAACACGGATTTACGGTGATTCACGATTTAAAATCTAGAAAATGGTGGGTTAATGGTCTTAGGGTTTCTTCAACAACGATTAAGCACATGGCAGATTTAATAAAATCTATGATTTAAATCCGTCGATATCAGGGTGTTAGCGAATAAGCCAACAAATGGATGGCCTAAATCCACGGATATAATCATGAACTGTTAAAATAAAGGATTTAGATTTCAAAACCTGATGACATATTATGTCATCAGGAAGAAGATTTATTAAATCTTCGGATTAATTTAAATCAATGGTTAACTAACCACTGATTTAGGTAAAAATAAATCCGAGTTGGAAAAGCCTAGGGCTAGTATTTTCTGAACAGCTAAATCAAATTAAGAGATGGTTTGAAAATTCTAAGTAAATAAAAAGTTGCATGTTACTCGCAAAGCAATTTAAGCAAAACAACCCAGCTAAAAAAAAGTTTACTGAAGATCAAAAACTTCACCAAAACAAGTATGACAAAATCAACATAGACAAGCAGACACCAGGGTCCCAGCAAAAGGCCCACACACCTCTTGTGTCGTTTGTTGCGGTGGCGCCGCGGTGAAATCCGAAGCTGGGGGGGTCCCGGCGTGGAAGTGAATTGTGGGAGGAGGCGGCTGACAGTCCGGGGGTGGTAGGCTGTGATGAGGGGAATGTTACGATTCTTGCTCCGGCCTCGGGCTGGCAACAACAGGGTTCGGATTAGGGTTAGGTGCACCCGGGCTAGGCAACAACTGGTTTAGGGTTAGGTGTACCAGAGTTAGACAACAACAAGATTAGGGTTAGGTGTACCAGGGCTGTACCAGGGTTAGGATTAGGGTCAGGTGTTTGTTTCTGTTTGTTTTTGTAGTTTAGGGACTGCGCGTAGCACACAAGTGCTATATACAGTCCGGTTCTGTGTAAGAGAGCCGCCACTGAACCACGCCCCCTTTTTTCGTCGCCTTTTACGACTTGCCCGAAAAGAGTAATTAATATCCCTCCTGTTATACTACTTTATAATATTCCATCAAAGTGATAACCAACGGTCAAAGTGACGATGGGCGGGAGGGGTTGTACTTTAAGGACCGTGTGTAATAACAAAGACTATAATAAAGTCCGATTCTGTGTAAGAGGGCCACCACAGAACCGCTCCCGCCTCCTTAGTTGCATACTACGACTCGCCCGGGGAGCTCTGGGTTATTCCCCGGCCGCCTGCAGGGGTCCCATACCTGGTTGAGAAGGACCCTCAGACGCCCAAGCTGCCCCTCTAGCTGCCGGTTGTGATCCTCCAGTATCCTCATCCTGCCCTCCAGCTGGCCCTTGTGGTGCAGCAGCTGCCGAGCCTCCTCCTCCATCTCTGCCCCCCCCGCGCTCCCCTCCTCTCCCCCCGCGAACTGGGGCACTGCTGCCACGGGCCGGCGCGCACGACAGAGCTGCTCGTATTCCGACTGGAGGGTTCTGGAATCAGCGCCACAGGCGGCCAAGTTGGTTTTCATGGCGCGATAGGTGGCCATTTTGGTTTTGTACAGCATGGCAGGCGGCCATCTTGACTTAGTATGGCATGACAGGCCATAGAAACATTGCGCTTAGTTTTGTGTTGAGCAACAAGCGAAGCTATTATATATGTCTATCTTATATTGTCTATGGTTATATTGTCTATGGTTATATTGTCTATGGTTATATTGCTATTATGGTTATATTGTCTATGGTACAACAATCGATCATCTTGGTCTTGTATGGCGCGAAGGTGGCCATCTTTATTTCAAATAGTATCACATGTGACCATTTTAGTTTTAGAGGGCGTGACAAGCAGCCATCTTGGTTTTATACAGCGTGACACGCGGCCACGTTAGTTAAATACAGCGTTAGAAGCGGCCATCTTGTCCTATACCATACTTAGTCTTTGCACAGAAATGTGAGTGGTCATCGTTAGCTTGTGCAGTGCGTCAATTGACAATCTTGGCTGTATTCAGCGTGACATGTTACTATTTAATTTCAAGCTAGTTTGATCAGCAGCTATCTTGGTTCGTACACTCTGACAAGATGTAACAACAGCTAGGCTATTAGCTTGACTTGCACAGCATAACAAGCAGTTAATTAAATTTTTCACTGATTGACTGGTAACTGACCGGTTTTCTGCCTCTAGCTCTCTGATCATGTTCTCCAGCTCAGCCCTCTGCACCGCGTCGACGCTCTGCATGATCTGCATCGGACTCTGCGGCTAGCAACAGAAACACCAATTTAGTGCTAAACTATGCGGCTAGCAACAGAAACATCCACATAGCACTGAAGTCCGCGGCTTGCAACAGAAACATTCACATAGCACTGAAGTCCGCGGCTAGCAACAGAAACATCCACATAGCACTGAAGTCCGCGGCTAGCAACAGAAACATCCACATAGCACTGAAGTCCGTGGCTAGCAACAGAAATATCATCATAACATGAAACTAGGCTAGTTACAGAAACCCCCAGACTTAGTTAATCCCAGGTTACTCCTCAATTAATCGCAACTCTTGCTCACACTAATCTCAGTCATATTCAATCTTAGTAGAAATTGATCGTAACTGTCAATTAGCATTCAGCAAACTGGATTAGGATCCGAATTAATCAGTCAATTATTAGTACCGTAATATTGAATATAATTAACAAATAAATCCTAGCTTGTTGACACTCAATTACAGCTTAACGCAGCATGACACGTGGCTATTTTGATTTGCAATAGCGCGACAAAAAGCATTTTGCTTGAAATAAGCAACAATGCTCGTAATTGATACGCTTAACGCCTCATTGGTTTTGCTGCATTATAGTGAAGAAAAAGATAAAAAATGCTTCCAACTAGCGCCATCTTGCTAATGCATTTGAACTAAAATATCTGACTATGGGATAAATGTTGTACACTTCAAACACCTTTTTTCCCAAACCTAGTATTCCTTAACAACATAAGCAACTCGCTAGAAATGCTTACTAGAGA
This sequence comes from Chamaedrilus cognettii, assembly GCA_034695025.1. Lineage (NCBI taxonomy): Eukaryota > Metazoa > Annelida > Clitellata > Enchytraeida > Enchytraeidae > Chamaedrilus > Chamaedrilus cognettii. Next base: position 3,994 of record JAQIWG010005255.1, on the reverse strand, counting down.
TGACTCTAAGAGACTCTGAGAGACTCCCTAACTAGAGTCTCAAAGTCTCAAAGTCGCAAAGTCCTACGCACGCTGAAGGCTGTACATGTACGTATAATATCATGTGCATATAAAAAATGATATTACAGCATAACTAAAATATAGAGGTTAAATTCTAAATTTTTATTCAAATATTAGTCAAGCCTCACCTCCTTGTTGGTGTGGAGCGTGTGACAGATCTGCGCGATAAGTGCGTGCTCGTCGTCTCTGCACCACACAGCACAGACACGCTACACAAACATGCCACACACACAATGCCCAGAGTTCAGTTCGGCCCTTGCAAAATAGGAGTAGCGTTACTCGTGCTGCTCATATTAGGTCCCCGATGGCGTCTTTTGACGTCAAAACGGACTAATACTAAAACGTACGCCATAAACCCAGCATTATTATTATTATAAAACAGGAGTAGTGTTATTCTGTGCCTTTAAAAAAGGAGTAGGCCTACTCATAAGCGGAGCGGAAGGGGGGTACGGTTTCAAAATACATGGGTAATTTTTAACAACAGGCCAACAGTTTGATCTTCAAAGCCCTGCTTAACAGTGCTTTTTCTTTTTCCTGCATTTTTAGAGGCAGCTGTAAACTTACAGCTGTAACTACGTATACAACACGATTCCAAAAAGCGAGTAACCCTACTCCAACATCGTCCATTTTTACGAGTAAGTAGTTATCCCTGCACATGCTACACATTTGCTACGCACACACACCACACACACATGCCACACATGCTACACATATGCTACGCACACACACCATACACACATGCCACACATGCTACACGCTGCACTACACAATGACTATTTAATAAACAAAACATTGCAGTCCCTTCAACTGTTGAGCGATAGAGTCAACAAAGAGGAGTTTGTAATGATGACCAGAGTTCAGGTTTAACAAAATACATTGAAGTCCTTACGCATCGATGCCTGCGTGACTCCGCTTCTGCTCCAAAGCAGCAAGTCTGCAGCATGACAAAGCCGGACTAAACGCTATATTGTGTGACATATGCTATAGACTGCAAAAAGCAAACAAATACTAAAAATGCCCAGACACTGAACACATTGAAACAGCAGATTTACACAAACACTTTATATCATCTAGTTATTGCAATGAACATCAACTTCTACTTGCACATCAATTCTGCTGTGTGTTATTAGCTATTGTGTGTGTGTACAGTGACAGCTACACATACACAGCTATTGTGTGTGTGTGTACAGTGACAGCTACACATACACAGCTATTGTGTGTGTGTGTACAGTGACAGCTACACATACACAGCTATAGTGTGTGTGTGTACAGTGACAGCTACACACACACAGCTATCGTGTGTGTGTGTACAGTGACAGCTACACATACACATGTGCTACAAAAAGTAGTGTCCGTGATATGATAGATAAATATCGCATGAATCACGACAAAATTCATCAAAAAATCGCACCAAAATCAAAAGACAGATTTCAGAACTTAGCCTCAAATCGTATTGATTATATCTGAAAGCAACTGATAACATAAACTTTTACGAAACAGACCAAGTCAATAGTGCCGCAAAGTAATTCACCTATGAGCTTGCATCTCGACCCTAGAGTGGATATCGGAGGAAGAAGATGGCTGCTGCTCGGCTCTCAACACAGCGCTGTTAACGACACACAGCCTTCCAATCAATGCCCGTTCTAGGTAAGAAACAAGCTCCAAAATTATACAATGATGAACCGCTGATCAATGAGACCAGTAGGGCTGGTATTCTAAAATCTAGAACATATAAAAATCCTTAGTCAGATATCTTAGTTAAAATGCATTTTGCAAATTTGAGACTGCGACTTTGTGACTTTGAAACTGTGACTGCTTAGCAAAACATTCACTCCAGCCAGCCTCCTCCTCAACACGTAGCGAGCCTCGACGTGTCTGTCTGGCATGGCTCTATTTTGAAGCCTTTTTCATTATTTTTCTTCACTATAATGCAGCAAAACCAAGAGGTATTAATCGTCAATTTTTAACGATCAAAATAAATATTTAATATCGTCCTACATCGATTAAACTTAACTGATTGCAGCATTCAAATAGTAATAAGAGCATGAAAAAATTTAAAGAAAGGTGCAAAAGAATTGGTCTATGTGATATTTTGCTAGTAAACAAGAAGAAGAAGGAAGAACAAAAAGCATTCAAAATGGCCGTACCTCAGCTGTCCATTCTGTCGCTCAGTGAGGTGAGTGACGACGTTCGTCGTGCTACGATTGGTCGACTCGACGCTGCTCGCCAGGCTGTGATTGATCGAGGCATGTAGGCTGCGTGTCGCAAAGGGTTCGGCGGAATTAGGCAAATCCACCCCGCCCAGGTTCCTGCGATCAACCATCAGCACTTCTATTACAACAAAAATGCGCAATAGGATAATAGTATCAGTGGGCAGCAAAAAGAATTAATTTCTATAAACTGAACTTCTCAATAAATATATTTTATTTTGACCATTAAAATTTTAAATAGTACCAAGTTTATACGCCGGCCGTAAAAAAAAGCTCCAGCAATCCTCACAAGGGCGCAAACGTCTAAACTGTCTGTATGAAAACATGGACATTAACAGTTAGTTTGGTGAGTTTGAAGTCTGTTTCGGTGTGCCTAAAGACATCACAAGTCCAAACTCTCCAGCATGGCCTGGATCGGCAGGTAAAGAACACAAAGAAGGTTTTTTTTGTAGTTTAGTGTATAGCACAAAAACTACAGAGTGCGGCAAAAAAAAATAACCCCCTAGCAGATTCTCGATAACTCAGCAAAAAATTAATATTTTTGCTTCATCTTTTCAGGGATTGTAGCTGAGGTACTTGGACACAAGTTCTGAAAATTTCATTTGAAAATCTGCTTGCATTCAAAAGTTATGAAACTTTTACCAAAAAAGTGAAAAAATCATTTAACCAACACAATGATGCCTGCAACTAGCATTTTGATGCCTGCTATCTCCGAACGCTAAACGTCGCAAAAAAACTTCGTTGCTAAACTAGCAGGACCTATTTCCGACTACCATAAATGGGGGGGTGATGCATGAAAAGTAGTCTGCCAGGCCCACAGACCCAAGCTGAAGACAACGGCGTAGCTGAAAACGAACCAGTGTGCAACTTGACTGACTTGCGCTGCAGCAGCTCATCAACAAGGCCATGCATGCATGCTGAAGGAGATACTAAGCATTTATCAGAGCAGATGGCTAATACAGAAAATATCAAGATTATTGTTGACCAAAGCAGTCGACTTCTTTCAGGACTTCTTATTTATCCTCAGTGATTAAAGCGCTGCGACTGAGAGACATAAAAATGCTAATTGCAGGCATAATCGTGTCGGTTAAAACGATTTTTTCACTTTTTTGGTAAAAGTCTCATAACTTTTGAATGAATGCAGATATTCAAGTAAAATTTTCAGAACTTGTGTCAAATTATCTCAGCTACAATCCCTGGAAAGATGAAGCAAAAATATAATTTTTTGACTGAATTATCGCGAATCTGCTAGGGGTTTATTTTTCTTTGCCGCACCCTGTATATACAGTCCGGTTCGGTGCAAGGGAGCCCGCACAGAACCGCCCCCCTTCTTTAGTCGCCTCTTACGACTCGTCCGAGGAGTGCTGGGTTTTGAAAAAGCGCCAACTCTTTGTTCCCCGGCCTGTAGGGGGCAGGAGAAGAAGGATATACTCACGCGTCCAGACTCTCCCCTTCCATCATAGCCTGGACCGGCAGGTATCCGAGACGCTGGTGCTTCTGGAAGTATCGCTTGGAACGGAACCGATTCTTGAGCGTCTTGGTAAAGTCTCGCACATCCTCACCAGATGTCGCCTGGACAGGGATTCATTCCAACAAATTTTTAAAAAAAGTACCGGTATGTGAAAGTATATTCATGGCATTACAGGCCCTTCAGCAAGGTTGCTAAACGCACCAGTAAATTATCTAATGCAGGGTTGGCAGCTAGCGACGTGTCGCTAGCTGCC
>JAQIWG010005254.1:0-14778 GCA_034695025.1 Chamaedrilus cognettii | reverse complement strand
ATGTAATTAGTTTGAAATTAGCATGTAATTAGTTTGAAATTAGCATGTAATTAGTTTGAAATTAGCATGTAATTAGTTTGAAATTAGCATGTAATTAGTGGCACCCAATTGTTGTGTAGTGCAACAACTAGAATAGTTATTGTGGACTCTGTGCCGCAGGTCCAATCGTCGGCGAATACTGAACGAGGCCGAGCTGGTCAGTGCACTCAGTGACCTTGCGCCGACCGACCTCATCGAATTCACGGGACGTTCGTTTGCAGAACAGGTGCTCAGCTTTGAGCAGGCCATAGTTAATTTTTTTAGAAGGCCGGCGTGAATATGTGTATGTTGCGTTGGCATTCAAGAATTCATGACATGTAGTTCATTTATTCGATTATTTTCTCATCAGAATTGATTACATGGATGAGTTCTTTTAAATCGTTAGCATCATGAAATTTTTTAAGTAGTTATAGCCTTGTGTAGAAATGAAGCACTTTGAAGATGGAGAATTTCATCTTCATTTCCGCTACATCGTTACATATGCATGAAAAATCATGTACATGTGAACATGTAAAAATCTACGTACTTAATGTACTGATGGCTGAAGTATTTGTTTTATAATACTGTGCTTCAAAGCTTTCGCTTTTAACTAAAAGTATAATATGTTTGATTTAGAGCTATTTTACTAATTTCATTGATTTTGCTCAACTTTCAGTTTTTCTCCCTTTCCCCAGGTGTCCCTCATGCAGTCCTACACCGTACTGGTCGCTGTTAACGGCGCCGGTCTCACCAACGCCCTCTATCTTCCCGTGCACGGTGTTCCCGTCCAGATCGTGCCGTACCGCGCCGAGCTGAACCACCGCGCGTTTGAGGCGCTGCTGCGTGCACGCGGAGAGTACTCGTCGTGGCACAACGAGCACGTGGAGCTGAGCGTGACACACGCGCAGGACGTGTACAGACACAGCTCCGACACGGTCGTCCACACAGGGGAGTTTGTGGAGGTGGTGAGGGGCGCGCTGAGGCTCGTCGATGGAATTAGGCAGAATGGAATGAGGCGGCGACTGGAGCACGAGGAGCTGTAGTGGGAGTGGTGGATGGATGATGGTGTTGGATAGTGTTGATGGGATGGAGAATGAAAAAAGAAAGTGGTGATGGGATCAAAAATAAACAATTTGAGTGTTAATTGGTTGAAAAAATAATATATAAAGTGGTGATAGGATGAAAAATGAAGAAATAAAGTGTTGATAGAATGAAAAAGATAAAAGGAGTTGATGGGATGGAAAATGAAGAAATGAAGTGTTGATGGGAGAGAATAGTATTGTATTAACAATTGAAAATTTTATGTCGCACGATTTGTATGTGCTTATTTTGTTATTTCTTAATTTATTGCTTCAAAGCTCTATTTATGAAACATCACAGTCGTAATGTTACTGCATTGTCATGTGTTGCATTAATAGACAGATGTTTTATATTATCTGGTTGCCTGGTACTTACAAGCAATAGGTTTACATACTACATCGGTCTCATGGATAGACACGTGTGACGTGCAGTGTGCAACAAAGGTGACAATGTTAATGCCAAGCAAAGACAAATCATTCACTGGTCATTTAGTGTTCTCGCATTTTCTTCACTGCCAGGGGAATATTATCTATTATACTTTCATCTTAATTGCGAGTTGTTCTTATTTTAATGTTAATGATGCCGCTGAGGGAATGAATCATTTTTATGTTGAGCTTTAATCAGAATGAAGGAAAATGATTTGTCTGTTAATTGACAATTTGTCACGTCTTCGTCAAACTTAATTTTTTAGAATTTGTTCATATTCTTTTCATATTTATTAACTTTTGTGTGACCTCGGTACTGCGTTCCAGAAGCACTTAAAATTGGGCCTTTTGCTCCGGAGCAGCAAACGTTTTCAAATTCGTTTAAATTTTGAAATTTAATATATTTAATGTTGGCTATTTTATGTTTAGTTTTCTAATGTATTTGTGATTGCTAATTGTTTTGCTGTCTATTTTATGTCGCACTGATCAATCTATTCTACCTAGCTTGAGTTCATCGTACGTATTGTTGAGAGAGGTTATGAATGGTATTTTGTATTTGCTGTTTTACATTCCATGTATTCGCTACTGCTAGTGTGCCTTTTATAGTAATCGATGCATTAAAAATAAACTTAAATTCTTCTAGTTTTTTAAGAGTTCTCTTAGAAGATGACAATAAATTAAATTTTATAATAACATAATAAATTGGGTGTTATTTTAAATTTTGCACAAAACTCTATTTCTCTTATTTAGAGCTGACCCTTAATATGCTTGATATCGTATGAGCAAATGATTCATTGTTTATCAGTTTTGTCGTGAATGTGTCAAATTTAAATAGTACCATATTGCTGTCATTTACTGACTCTAGTCCGCGTACAATTCCCGAGGACTGTGATCGCGAATTTGATGAACACGATAGTAACGAACACTGCTTGATTCTACGGTTTATGACTTTGCGATTTAGGAAATTGATTTAACGAAGGCAAATATTTTGTTTCGCTTGTTTTTGTGTCAATTTGTGAATATGTACGTGGTTGTTTTTTGGCGGTCAAAAGCATAAAACAATAATGTTGTAATTGTCATGTCATAAAACACTCAAACTCATCAATCCACGCAAAAAAAATTGTACATCTCAAAATGCATCACGATCCAAACAAATTTTAAACTGAATTAACTGCTTCTGTAGCCTGACAGTTTCCAATTATTAATTAGCCTATCGATCTGATTTAGACTCTATGAAATCAAATATTTGCACTCAATCATAATTGGCTGTACTAGTTTTAATCTTATTGAATGATCGCATGGTAATTATCATTCAAATAGTTTAAGATTAGACAGGTGTGCTTTTGATAAGCTATAGTGCTCTTCTTTACACTGAAATTCTAAGAATACCTGAATAGTTATTGTGCTTTGGTTCTCTGCGGCCACTACCTAGTTACGTGGGCCGATGCTTTGAGAGCGTAATTTGAACCCATTATAGATTTTGCCTTATCTGCTGATGATTAAATTGGATGGCATTATAGCTCGGTTGCACAAAAACTATTTGATATTCTTAGAAGAGGCCTACATGTACAATGATGAACTCTTTCACACACACACACACGCACACACACGCGCGCGCGCGCGTTTTGTGGCCGCAAAAACAAAAAACAAAAAAATGCGTTAACTGGTTCTTTAGCCTACAGTTTCCTATTATTAATTAGCCTGTCAATCTGATTTAGACTATGAAATCAAATATTAGCAAAGTTCATTGCAATAAAATTTTATAGCAGTTGTTATAGTTAGTTCCTGATCAGTAGGTCTACTTTACGGACTTCATAAATGACCCTAAGACCCTAATCCGAACTGCTTGTATACTACAATAGGCTACGTATGGCGCTTACACCAATTATTGAATATAGCGTCCTGCCGCTCGGCTGGTTCGCTTTTTCATATTCTGAGGGCAAATTAATGCTTAGGCCTAATTAAGAGCTATTTTGTAGACACTTGGATAATGACTATAGTACCGGTTATAAATCTATGCAAGTGGCTGCCTGTTGGCAATGGCTGCGTAGCGATGCATGTCAGAGTTGGTGCGAGTCATACTCCCCCCACAGGACCCGCTCCTGCTGGACTCTGAGATATTCTGTTTGTTGACACAGAAGCAATCCTCGCCGATCTCCTCCTTCAGAGAGTGCCTCTCAGCGACAATACCTGCCAGATGGCCTTCTCCCAAAGCTTCTAGCGCATCTATCAGCATTGCAACCTGAACGCACAAGGATTGCAATAATTACATAACAAATGCAAACTAATTCACATCATTTTAGCATTTAAAAGAAATTAACAGAGTTCAGCTTAGGCCTGATAAAATAGGAGTAGTTGTCACTTCTGCTCCATATAAAACCGGCGCGGCTTTCAAAAATCATGTAGGCTACATTAGGTGATTTTAACGCTCAGTTAATGTCAATTTTTAATTAGGCGTAGCCTACTATCTGCAAATATAACTTATTTTAGGAGTAGGCTTACTACGTAGGCTTAAGATTAAGGTCCACTGTTAGCCTTAACTGTGGGATTTGGAAATTACATCCGAATCGAAATGCATAAAATATGATCGACACTTGATACAAATTTTCATTCGTGCGCGCTAATTAAATCTGACTATATTCAAATAATACCAATGCCCTTGGTAAAGAATGACCTCCAAACATCAAAATGGACTTTAAAATACGCTCTTATTACAATGATAATAATGATTGATGCACTACTTGCCTGCGAGTCTCTCTGCATGGAGGCGGAGCAGCGCTTCCACAGCAGCAGCACGCGATAGGTCAGCTCGTCCCGGCCACGCCCACTCGCCATGCAGTCGAACTTCAACCCCGTCACGGCGCTCTCCGATAGGCCGAGGTGCATGGCCAGCGCGACGCTGCGCTCCACCGCGGTGGAGAGGACTCTGAGACTGCGACCACTCAACACCTTCGCATCCTTCGACAGGGCTGACAGAACAAATACACATTTGCCAAATATCGGCTACAACTATGATATAATGACGGCTATGTTAGCTAGGAGATGATGCATAAAATAAATCGTAAAAGGGGAGCGTAGACTACTGTATATTACTGGCAAAAAAATGTGAATTTCTGTCCATCTATTCGCTAAAATAATATAAGCAGAATGTCAGCATTGCCAGTTGCAAGATTTTTTTGATGAAGACAGTGTCGACACAATACAGACAATGCTGTAGCCCATATGATGGCATAATCGATATGACATTGTGATACTAAATAAAGGTCCATGTCACAGACAACATACAAAAATTTTGAGCGACAAGGGTTCCAAAGATTGACAAGATCGAGGGATGATTCAAGAAATGTCACAGCTTTCATGTCATCGCGCAGAAAGCAAGTGACTTGCTGGCGATAAATATCACTACAGTAATAGAAACGCAAAAAAATTACTCCCGAAAGCCGCATAAAGCCGTGTAGTTGCATAAAGCCATAAAAGCTGTATAAGGTCTTATACAGTAAACCTGTATCAAATAAAGCTGTATAAGGTCTTATAAACAGAGCCAGAGGCCCATAAAGCGCATAAAGCCGTATAAAGCTCTACAACGCTGTATAAAGTCGCACACAGCCGCAAAATTATGCAAAGTCACATAAAGTCACATGAAGCCGTACAAAGCAGCAAAAAGTCGCATAAAGTCGTATAAAGTTGTATAAAAGTGCACCTATCGTCGGGGGCCTGGTGGGTCGCGTCAGTCGCTCAAACGACTCGCTCGCGGCCTGTGCGTCCCTCCTTGGTCTCTCGCCCCTCTGGCGACTGGAAGGCGAGGCCGCAGGCGGAGGGAGGGTCAGGTCCTGCGGGGGCTCGGGGGCAGGGGTGGTTGAGGGCTGGAGGGCGGCGGGCTCGGGCTCAGCATGAAAGTACGTGGCTACAGCGGCAGCGTCGAGGGCGAAATCAAACAAACGCACGCACCTGGGACAAACAACACAAAACGTTCAAATAAAAGAGAAGTCTGGTTTGCTTCATCATCCGAAAATGGAAAACTACACCCGGTATGAGATTGAAGCGATATAGTGAATGAAAGCTGGGAATTGAAAGCTTGAAGGTTTGGTGATACACAGTGTAACATTTGCTTAAGTTAGCAATTTTTTCATTTCACCAACGCCGTTTAAATTTTCTCACTATCACAGAAGCGATGCAGAGCATCCCTACAAATTTTATTACTTCATCGCATAATTACATATTTGAAATGATTTCGATGATCGCTATTAAATTCACTCCAGATCTTCTCTTTGGATCAAGATGCAGGTGTGGACTACAACAACTACATTAATAATTGATCTAAATTACTTCAAGTAGTTATTTAAATGCTGACACGCCACCTGCGACTGTCGGGGGCGGGCCCGCAGAGGGTATACACCCTCACAACCCCCCTCATCATTCGCCCAATCGTCCAACTTCCCGCTCGTGGCGCCACCTCTAGTCGCCTGAAGTTGTGCTCCAGTGCGTCGTGGTATGTAAGTACCAGAGGGGTGCCCCCATCACACCCTTCACCGGGCAGCAGCTCCAGGTCACCCCCAACTTCCAACTCAAACGTGGCGCCGCTCGTGAGGACAAACTCGTCGGGGTGGGGATGGTTGAGATCCTCCTTACCCCTCGAGCGATTGTTGTTGTTGGAGAAGGACACAGTCTTGCTGGTCTTGGATGATCTTGTAATGATCTGCAGTTTGCGACAAAGTTATCGTTCTCTAATAACCATTGATGCCTGGACTTAGCCTGCCTAAATCGTAAAGTTCGGATCGATCTAAACATAACACTGTAGGTTGATGGTGTTACACAGGAAATTAAATAGCTGCTTTGTTTAATATTTGTGAATTGAAATGGACCGAAGCGGTAGAAGAATCTACATTCATTGCTTGTTTTAGTAAATTACATGCAAATGTCACCACAGATAAAATGCTGCCAAACAGAGATGAGATTGAAGCGGCCCTGGGGGAGGGGGGTACCTGAAGCCCGAGACTGTTGATGACCAGTTCGGTCGTCTGCTGCAGCCTATCAGTGCGCACGCAGTCCACCCACAGCGTCCACGCCTTGCCCTCGGCGCGCAAGTAGGTCAGTAGGTCACCGCGGGTCGTGCTCGAGAGCTCTCTGGAGAGGCGCAGCGCCTCGCAGGCGCGCTGCTTGCGTCCAGCTCTCACGAGCGCCACGCAGTATCTGGCGCAGCGGGGCAGGGAACAAAGAATTAGCTTGCAGCCCAGAGCTCCCCGGGCGAGTCGTAAAAGGCAACTAAAGAGGGAGGAGCAGTTCTGTGGCAGGTCTCTTACACAGAACCAGACTGTAATGATCTTCGCTACTCACACACGGTTCCAAACTTCTTTCGAAAAAAAAACAATTTTTGAATAGTTTGTAGCAGTGTAGTACTGTTCAAATCTGAAATAAATCATACAAGCCAAGTCTCGATGGTGCATCTCTATTTCTGTACTAATTGCCAGGCTAGTTCTCACGTTAAGCCAATCATTGAACTTGAGTCATACTCCAATCATTCGGCTATTTCTGCACAAAAAATCATTCACACAACCAATTGCGTCAACGAATTCATCTTTTGAGTGATGTCAGCGGGAATAGGTCTCCGCGACGTCACTAGACGCCGAAACGGACTTTAAACTCACTGCTATTATCATTATTATTATTATTTCTATTGATTGATCACCACAATCCACCACGACTGACTGTGTCAAGGCCTTGGTGTCAAACGTCACCGAGTTCTGCGTCAGCTTCAGCTGAGCCTCCACCACCTCCCACCCCCCTGTCGACCCATCCTGCTGGTATACCCCCAGCTCCTCCTCGCCGGCGGGGGGGGCCTGGTCGAGGGCCGCGGGGGGCAGGGGCAGCTTGAGGGTCACAGTACGCCTGAGAGGGAGGGCGAGGGAGGGGCGAACACTGATGATGTCCGTCGCAGAGACGATGTCGCTAGCGAAGGCTTGCGGCACGGCTTGGAAAGAGAGTGACGTCATCTGTCGAGCATTGCAGGGCGGTAGAGGATAACCGCGATAAGTAACCCGAATCCTCATGGGTTGTGTTAGGGGTTTTATCGATACCTTTATTTCATTACGAGTGATGGTTTGTAAAACAATAAATAGATAATATTAGAAATTAAGTAAAGCCCAGTTCCTAGTCCGAGACGTTGTCGAGCAAATCAAGCTCCAGTACAAGTGCTTACCGTACAGTCACTATATGGCTGTGATATAATCAATTTGAATCTTCATTTGGGCCCGATTCAAAAAAAGGGCTAAATTGCTGATAATACTGTCAATTGACTTTTTGTGACGTAACATTGTACTTCTGCATCCGTAAATGCCAGCGGCGCGTCTGTCGCGTTAACAATACGCGAATTTTATGTAACGTTATTTTATGATTTTAAAACGCTTCGAATTATAATTATTATTATTATTTATTTTCGTAAAAGGCGATTAAAAGCGCAGCATTGGGGGTGGCTTACGGTAAAATAATAAGTCGGCTAGTTTTCCTACTTGTATGGTGCAGTGCATGTCTGCGCTGACTGCCGCCTTGGGGAAGCGCACGGATATGCCCCGGTTGACCCTCGACACGTGCAGACAGCCAGCCAGCGGCACGTCAAAGCGCTCACCGCGTGGTGATGTCACGATGACATACACGGCGTCACGACTCGACGTCTCGAAACCCACGCGACTGTCATCCGACTGCTCAATTCAGATTGCTCAATATTTAGTTTCGCATTCATGTAAGCTGAACCAGTAGGCCCAGCCTCCCAGGGGTTCCGTAAAGCTTTATTTTATGGTGTATAGACGCCAAGAGCGTGGCGTTTTGTCATCTTGAAACGCCAGGATCTTCCTTTTTTGCGTCTCAGTCACGGACGTATACAATATTAAATATGAATAACACAATTACAGCAATGCCGAGACCTCTTAAAATGATGTTTTGCTGTTTGGAATCCCGCGACCCCGAGGGTACAATTTTTGGCGACTGCGTCAGATTTTCTAGCGTTATGGACGCCATGACGCCAGTTCATGAAGCACAGGTGTTCGAAATTATGATTCATCATTCCTCATATTAGGCCGTGCTTGATAGGATCGCTTAATTTTGTTTGTCTTGTTGCTTGTTGTTTGAACTTTATTTGTAACTATAATTTTTTTTCGGAAATTTTGACTATTTCGTTAATGTCATCAAGTTTGCGCCAGAGAGCCCCATACTCTATCGGTGATGTTGATGGGGGTCCAGAGGGCGCCAACAGCGCTCTCCTTGCGCAGCAGAATGACGTCAGTCAGCTCGTCATTGACCTTGGCTTTGTGCTCGAGGTGAATCACAAGGGGCCCCTTGAGCGGACCGCTGCTAGATATCCGAGTCACTTCACTGCAGAGCCTTTCGTCCTCACTCCTATACACACAGCGAGCAGCTAGTTCTCTCTTCATCTAGGAGTGAAGAATATCAAGAATATCTGGAAAGAATATCTCAGTGTGAATTTTTCGGATGCTCACTGCAACTCCATCCCAACTTGAATACAATTTTTCACGTTCGGTTGAGTTTTACTTCTATTTAGGTTACTATATCTTTAGGGTTAGGTAGAGTATGGGTTAGGTATAGTTTTGGGTGAGGATAGATAAATCGTGACAATATTTGATTGATACTCGATAAAACAACTCAGCAACCTCTCAGCTTCATTTGATTCTGTAAAAACATTTCAATTTCATGGCCATTCTCCAAAAGTTATCTGCACTTATCTCAAATCTTAATCATATATCTGAAGGATACACCCATATTTTTGAAAGATTTTAGTATGTTGAATTAAAGTCTAAATCCTGCGAATGAAAGGACTCTTACCTGGTAATGGGCTCGTAGCGGTATCGCTCGTGCGGCAGTATCACGTGACACGTGATGACGTGATGACGTCGTGACGTCAGCGTGTCGGGTGGGACGGTCAGGCGCCCCCCGCAGGGCAGCGGGAGCGAGCCCCCTCGCTTTCCCGGGCTGAAGCGGACCTGGTGAATGGGCCTGCAGCGCGACAGCAGCTGCCTGCAGATGTACTGTGTTTCGTGAGAGACATTGAAGCAAAGGGTTCGAAACAGGGGTACCGGCAGGGGGTAGAGGGGCCAGGGGGCATAATGCCCCCTCAAAGAAAAAAGATAAAATGCGAATAAAGGCAAATTAAAGGCAATAAAAGATAAAATGATAATAAAAGACAAATAAGACAAATTAACAAGTACTGTAGTCTAATGAAAAGAAATGGCCTAAACTTTAACCGTAATTGATTGACAAAGCAAAACCTGCAATTATTCCACAAAACTCCCAAACCACAAATAGGCGATCAAGTAGCCTTGTATAGGAGGCTAGCCTACTCGTCCGCCGCGCTGCAGTGACTGGGCTGGGTGTAGACGCTTGTCAAACTGTCGTCCACACCTCGGTCGCTCTCTGCCGTACTGTCTAGAGCTTGCTTGTTGCTGCTTCTCGCTCTGCAGCAACAATAATAATCAACGTCACTACACGATCACGACACCATCGCGACGTTTGTTTTGCAAGTGAACTAATGAGCTATTCGGATAATACAGCTGTTATTCGCTTATTTGCAAAAGCGTAGTCTTGGCCTATAAAACAAGTTCGGCGTGCAATGTATGTAGACCACATCAATATTATTATGATGGAACAAGGATCATGATCAGCCGAACACAAAATATTTGACAAGACGTCAGCAGGCCTACAACATAGGAATAAGGGCTTCATTGAATCGCTGTATGATGATGCTTAACATGATAATGCATGTTGGCCTACGCCAAACATTCCTCAAAGACAAACAATAACGAATAATGCAGAGGCATTACATGTATGTCCAGTGCCCATAATGCTCATAGCCTACAATGGAAGTGTTACAAAGGTTTACTGCTCACCTCTCGGCATCCTCGGACTGATTTGTCTTGATCACTAAAATCTTCCCCATCCCTGGAGACTGATTTTTAGAATGACTCAGGCTTACTGTATAGTAGCTACAGCCTACAGGCTATCATAGTAGACTCCGATCCCAGCTCAAAAGTATGCACTGCAAATAATGAAGACCGTCGTCTTCCGTGATCGTGATCGTTACAATACAGTAACTGTGGCCTTCAAGTCAGACGTCTGGCCTCAAACACAGAGTCACCAGAATCCAAATATTATAGGTCTAGTAAACACTAGACCATAAACAATATACCATTACGCTATTCAGTATTAGTGACCGCTACAGAATCAAAAGCCTGGCCCGAGGCACCCGTCTTCCGTTAATGCGATCGCTATGCCGCGTACATGTAGCTTACAATATTCATGAATCATAAGAGGCTAGCCGTTACGCCTGTTTTGGCAACAATCGAGCTAAAGCTAATCGGCTGTATTTTGATTAATCTCGAGGACGATGCAAGCGCCTGAGCCTATTATCGGTTCCACATTATACTCGTGACCACCGATCACAGCCGGCGTTATATATTTTACTGCACGGATATCACTCATATTATTATTGCCATCTACGGATAACGTGATTTATAGGCCTCCAAGCCTATAGGTCAAGAGAGCCGCTAGACTTATCTCTAGGCTGCCTCGCACATTCTTGAATAGATAACGGGATAAAATACGAGGAACGCGCGCAGAAAGATTAAAAATTAAAAAGCCAATGGCCCCGATATCGTACAGTAGATCTGTAGATTTCAAACATCGGGTATGAGCCGAAGATGTTGAAAGCTTCAATAACCCCCCTCCCCCTCCAAAAAATGAATGAACCCCATAAGTCCTATGCCCCCCTGACAGTATAACTGCTGATCCTATATAGCTGGTCTGGAAGACCCGACGAGAATATTATCATATATAGAAAGTCAGCTTGTGCGCGCTTTAAGGGCATTTTTATCTCACCATCTGATTCCGAGGGCCAGCCGTCTCAAGCCCAAAAAAAGTCTGCCATTTTATGAAGACTTTGAAATCCTCGTCGGTGTGAATTAAGTATGGTCGACTCGCAACAGTTCATGAATTAATCTGTATAGTTTTAAATAATGTAGATGATCCTGCTCTGAACTGAGTCCGTGTGCTATAGAGGAAGCGACAAGCCTGAAGATTGATCGATGTCGCAGGCGTCGCTATAGAGGCGTGCACTCATAATTCACAGTTTTTTTTAGCGCATATCCATATAATTATATCGAAAGATGATCAGTGATCAGTGCAGATACGAAAATTGCTTAGCCTAAACTATACGGTAGGCCTATAGATATAAAAGTTATTAGGCTTTCACAAGCGGGTTAGAACTGTACAGATATTTATAACACCGCATGATAGCGCAACACAAAATGTACTCGTAGTGACATACAATTAATGTGACACAGGCTTTGTAGGCCCATTTAGACCGCAAGATTATCCGGAGTTAATCCGTGTACAAGTCCAGCATATAGCGCATGTAAAAATTCCAGAGACGACGTGATGCATGATACAATGATACAACGCGCGCTGATACAGCTCACGCTGAATCAATTAATATTTAATACAAAAAACACCGTGCGGGTGAAAGCTTACACGTGCCTGCGATATGCTGATGCCTCCGAGTGCCCGCCGCGCAGGACGTGCCCCTCGTGTGGCTTGTGCCTCACGCTCGCGTTGACCAGGGACCAGTGTGGGAAAGGTCTGCGCGGTCCGCGGCGGTGCGGCCTGGCAACGCATCCTCCCTCCACTTCAGTCACGGGCCCCTGGTCAACCTCGTCCTCTTGAAAATATTCGTCTATCAACTCCATACTGCTGTGACATGCGGGGGCTTATAGAGCCTTATTGAACGCAGTGAATGCAATTTCTGTCAATCGTTTGCTCTATACTGTGGTCGATAGGGTGCACAACTTGACAGGTATAGTTTAAACAATAAACAGTCTCGCTATACTACATGTGCACAGTACCTATAGTTCGGTGCATAATTATATTAGAGGTGCTTACAACGTGCGCTTCGTTCCATTATTTATGGTGTCGACCAATAACTCTAGTATTAAACCACGGGATGCAGACCATAGTCCTATGACATATGTGTCTATCCACGCAGTTATATCGCAACAACGGTGTGCTCCGCGCTTAAATAGCCCATAGTATGTTATTGCTCTAAAGCAGCAGCGCCAAAGTCCAGTGCGCCATACACCGGCCTAGCAGGCTCGAGTTGTGGACGTACGTGTTAGTCGGTGAGTGCCTCACGTTGACGTTATTCGTCAGCAGCTCAGCATCGCGTCGATCGGCGCCACTTGAGACCCGACGCAGCGTTACGCTGCTGCTGCTGCTGCTGCTGCTGCTGCAGTAGCGTAGGCCTGATGGGGAACGTAATCACACCCCGGTCTCTTGTCGCAGAATTCCAACTTTCAAAAGCGAATACGCCACAATGTTGTGATGGTGATTATTTTTAAAGCGAACAAAAAGTTGCTCGCGTTCGAGTAATTCTTTTTTTACCGCAGAAGTGTGCATGTCGCACCTCGATGCCAAGGATTAAGGATCTCTATCCCATGCCAACGTCTACTTCCGATAGGCCCATAATGTTGACAATATTTTGACGCATTTACTTTCGAGTAGCCTACGTTTTTTGGAGCCTGTGCCACTTTTTTTCTCAAAGTCTACTTCAAAAGTGGGCATGTGAAACTTTCACGCACGATGAGAAGCACTTGTTTTAATTTTGCCGGTTTTCGGTGACATGCATGCAAACTACAACTCTTGGCCCCGTGGTTCCCCACTCCCGGTCGTGAGTTCCGTAACTTTGGTTTGAACAAGGGCGTGATGCTCATTTCAAGCAAAAACGTTTCGCCATTATGGGTAGCAACAGCTGGCGTACGTACATGTAGATCTTAAGTCGCAGCGTCGATCTTTGTCGATCGTGATCGATCACTTCCGCTTTCACTGCACGACTGGCTGTCTCGTCTACGTGTATAGTAGTTCTGAGCTCTACCTGTTTCCGGGTCCGGTAGGAGTCTCTCAGATCTCAAGACGGTCGTTAAACAGCCGATTTCCGAAGGGCGGACGTAAATAGCGAACTTGTCTGACAGCCGCGGACTCAATTTGTCGATTTCCGCAGCGATTACTTTAGCACGGCATGCTGGGCGAGCCTCTACAGCGATTACTTTAGCACAGCATACTGGGCGAGCCTCTACTGCGCCTCCACTGCAACTTAAGCGAACTAAGAACATTAATAATATTATTCCAAAACTATTATTATATAATAGTATATATATAATAATAAAAATAATAATACAAGTGCGATAAAAATTGTTGTTTAACTTTCAAAAAAGTATAATAGTATTGATCCCAACCTAAAAAAGAAGAAATGCGCCGTGGCTGCGGCTTCCAAAATAGTTAATTCGTCATTTACTGTTTCCCGAGATAATCCGTATCCTACCGGCCAGGGTATTACCCAGTCAGAGGATGCGGGGTGCGTAGGGTCGTAGGCTGCGGGAGGATGTCCGCTGAGCTGCTAGCGGATGGGCCCAAGAGGCTTGAAGCCTAACCAGCGGTTTGCAGCATAATCAGCGTAGATTCGTCTAGCGTAGTCACTCGTTCTTTTTCGAGCAATTAAGCTTCTAAGAGGCCTATGTGCTTTTTGGTGTCATTATCGCCACAAAAAGGAAAAAATGTGTGCTTTTACTCTTCCAGAAATTGTTGTTTTGACACTGTACATTTCTAAACACATGAAAAATTTAGTCTGAGATGTGAGAATTTTGTGGAAATTTTTTACCCCAAATTACAACAATTTTCTCCTCCAGGACTGGTTTTGAAGCATATGGAATTTTGTCCAGAAGAGGAAAATTGCTCTCCTGGACAGAATGATTCCTTCCACCTCGTGAATATTCATGGCGGAATATGTTCGAAAAAAAAATAATTTAATGATAAGAGTTTTAATTTGCTCTTTTTTTACAAACTATGTGCTTTTCTGGGACCAGTGGCTTTAACCAGGAAAGCACATGTTTTAGGGAAAATGCGCTTATTATGAGGTAGTTTGGTGCTTTTAAAAAGAAGAGATTTTTTTTTAAAAGAAGAGTAATTTTCTTGTAAATTAAGCGGGCAACTTTGAGGTCGTGTAACGCTGTAATATCGCTCAATTCTGTGTTTTTGTAGTTTTCTAACGAAAAAAGATGGCTTGGAAATATAAACCTACCATTAAATATTTAACATTTAATAGAAATGCACGGTCTAAGACGACGTTGATTCGTCTTTATGGCCGGAAATTTGAGGAAAGCCGCAAACGAGCAGCATGCACGACAGCGGGCGGGGCTGAGCC
>JAQIWG010005253.1:0-14780 GCA_034695025.1 Chamaedrilus cognettii | reverse complement strand
CGATATCTGCAAGCGTCTGCGAATGCATCGTGGCAAACATACATACAAACACACATCCTCGCTTATAGATATAGATTTGTTGTCACAAAAAAAAATTATGCTGGTGCATCCCCCCATCCCCCCTATGGATCCGTCCTTGGTTCCGAGTTCCATGACGGGGGTGAACGTTCAACTGCTTCCGTTACACCCCCTCGTTCACATTCCTCGTAACTTCGTTGAAATGTTAAGCGGTGGAGTGTTCTTGCTTTTTATGGCAGTTAGCTTTTTTCTACAAGCTTGCCAAACGTAATGCAGTGATATTTGCATGTTGTAACTAAGTCTTCTCGGTATGTTAGGCCTACTTCATATCAGTTCAGTTGAAAGAGAAAACGAAACATATCTATAAGTTCTGTTAGCAATAAACTTTTCACCCAAAGCGTTAAGAACTTACGCCCCCCCCGTGTCCTCACCCAAAGGCTTACTATAGCGCGCCTTAGAATCAATTAACTATTAACGAACTTTTTAGCGATGATTGCAACTATGACATGGGGTGAAATAAGTGAGAGTGTTCATATGTAGACATATGTAATGCACGATCTGCAATCTAATTTGTTCTAAATTCATTGAATTCCACAACCCACTTTCTTTCACTTTTATCTTTAGAAGAAGCATTAACCTTGACTCCTCCAAAAGCATATTCTCTTGCAAAAGTCAATGCACGCTCGTAGTTCTGTCGTCAATTCGTCGTCAAACTGCTCTATGGCCGTATGCTGGGGCTGGCTCTAAGTTTCAACGACGGGGCGCCGTTATGCAAGGCGCTAGGCCGATTGACCATTTAGAGGCTCTAACTTGACACGCAATCCTCGTCTCCATCAACGACCCTAGAGTGGCTCAGCATTATGGCTGTGGACACTGCGGGCGGAAGGAGCGATCGACGGAGCTAAATTAGCCAACAATGAATCCAGACCCGTAGCGTGACAGTTTTCAATGGGGGGCAGTCAGTTTTACAGGGGAGTTGGGACGGGCAAATGTTCCATAGGACAGGGAGAGCAATCGTTAAATTTGCAGGGGACAGAGGGGGCAGAGACCGCGAGCAAGAAGGAATTACTCCACCGCCCCCTCCTCACGCTAAGGGCCTGAATAAACCGACTTGACGAAGCGTGCAGCTATAGTGACGGGAATCATAGGCATTCAAACAAAGATCAACGCAGTGCTTTCAACCGTGGTTTTGTCTCCGACAACACTAGCCTACAGCGCAGAACGATCCATGCTAATTTGTCAGATGTAGTGATTACTTGACGCGATCTTAACTTTTCTTTAAAATAGGCTTGCCTGCAGATTTGGCAATTACAAAATGTGTATGTCTGGACGGAGGTTACGCGTGATTTTGCTACAAACATTATTCCCTCACCGTATGACAGTCCCCTGATGCATTTTCGTTTGTTTTTCGGATGCGGGCTCTATAATTACTTGATCTATTAATGTGGTGTCTGATTTGCACGCGGGCGATAAGCATTGAGTCCTTCGAGAATAAAAAGACACGCTGCTCCAAAATGCCAGTAGAAAATATGGAAAGGATTGTTAGCAGATGCCACGCTCAAGCTGGCACGAACTCTAGTCCGGCTGGAATACCGGCATCAGCCAAAGGAGGCGCCTTTCTTGCAACGCACTTGTTGCTTTTGGACCCCGTGCCCTGGCACAAGTGACACTTCGCTCGCCTGGCACAAGTGACACTTCGCTCGCCCAGCATCATCGTTGACAACAAAAATTTTGACTTTTATAGACCTAGGCCTATACATATACTTCTAATAATAAACTGTTAATGGTACGAATAAACGCGAATAGCATCTATTTCTGGTCACAATACTCTAACCAAAAGCGGCGGAGCTACGAAAAAGATTAGATGCTAATTTTAGTATTAGAATATCTTTGAAGCCTGATAAAAAAAATCACGAAGCGTTTGTTGTCAAATTCTATTGGCGTCATTCACGCGATTTATTCTATTCTAGTTCGGTCAACTCGTAGCGTTATACCACTTTTAGTTTTAATTTATAGGCTTAAAGTTAAAGATCTAGCCTACACCTAGTTTTGTTAACGAACGTCGTGTCGCTTGATAGCTTCATTCAAGTTTAATTGCCCTCAATTATCGCGTACGCGCGCGCTACAAATCAGCAAAGGTAACAAATGCGCGGGTTATGATTATTGCTCCGCTATATGGAAGGGGGGGGGGGGGGGAGGAGCGTCCTAGCTGTTCCTTTTGAGATAAATCACAAACCAGTTTGGCAGTGAACTATAGTCCTTCTATTAGCGTTCATACAGCGCCTATATAGCGCAGTTCACAAGGCATTGATCGAAGCTTTGTGTTCAAACCTTGTCGTTCAGAACAGTTCCGGGAGACCGTGTGAAGCATGATCACAGATCGTGATGCGTGCAGCTGAAATGAAAATTAACTACGACAAAAGGATCTGGCGTATGTTCGGGCAGAATATGTCGGCTACAAGCTTTACTCATTGAAAAAATATATAAAATTCGGATTTAAAGTAGATTTAGGTCGTTTAACTTGTCAAGCGAAATTTTATCTTAGGAAAATTAAATTGTTGCATTCTGGCGAATCTGGCGAATCAAAATTTAAGCCTGCAACTACATTGATTTAAAGAGCCTCATATGGAAAAATTTCTTCCAACATAGCAGTGATTCGGAATCGGTTCCCCAGCTCAACCTTGCAACTTAGTTTCCTATAATTTGTGTACTCCCCTCTTTTGCTAAATCTGCATGCGTCAAGCATCGAAAGACGTGTTATTGAAATCAGCGAACAGAGGCGCAGCGGAAAGAAACGTTTGGGCGGAAACGCGTAGTCAATTTGTTTGAAAACAGTTGGGACGCCGGACCTTTGTGGGACCCTTTGAAGTCAGGCTGACACAGTGTCACGCCCGACTAGTTCGGTGTCGGAGTTTGTGAGAGCGGCAGCAAGGAAGAAGCAACTTTCAGCACGATAGCAACAGCGCGACGCCAGCCAACGTGACCAAGTTAACGCTGGGAAGAGTCGAAATCGGTAAGTGATTTTAGCAGTTATTAGTAGAAATAGAGACAAAATGTAAATACGTGCACTGGATATGATAATATTAAGGCTGGGTTTCTCCAACACGGATTTAATGGTGGTTCAGGATTTAACAAACCTTTTAGCATAGGCTAAATCCTGAATCGTCATTAAGTCCGTGTTGGAGAAACCCGGCCTAAGACTTTTAATAGCCTCTTAATTAAATTCATTTATTTTATATTTATTTTTTATCTGTAAATTTACCCGACACGAGTATACGTGTGTATTAATAATGTATTTAATGAATAAAACAATTCAAATACATTTTAAAAATACAGTCGTGACCTGGTAGCATTATAGCATTACTCAAGGCTTGCTTACGTGACCAGTTCATTGGTTTTGCTGCATTACAGTATACGAAAAAGTAAATAGTTATAGTAAAGAAAAAGATAAAAAAACGCTTCAAAATAGCTCCATGACGCTAAGGCATTTTAACTAGAATGTCGAAATAGGGGTTAAATTTTCTAAAGTTCAAACACCATTTTTCACAAACCTTGTATTTCTTAGCTATATAAGCAAAGCGCTAGAAATACCTTCTGGAGATGACCCACGGACGCAAAGTCTCAAAGTCTTAAAGCACAAAGCCGCAAAGACGCAAAGCCGCAAAGCCGAAAAGTGCATTTCTACTAAAATCTCCAACTAGGGGTTAGGGTCCACGAAAGCTCTTCCAAAGATTCTGCATAAACCTGCATAGTATCTACAGTATCTACTTAAAATAAAATATGCTCATAAAACAACTATACGCAAGCATAGTCCACGGAAATTAGGAAGCAAGTACACTTTGAATATTAATTTTAATTAAAGAAGCGATTGCTATTAAAGAAAGAGATTTTCATTTTTGGACAAACCGTCCATGCCCTATTATAATACTAACCTTACGTGAAAAATTTGAAAATTATCTAATGCTACCCATTCGATAAATTACAAATTTTCGGCTTACATTAGTCTGTAATACTTGTTTAAAATTTAGATCAAATCATCAAATACCAGCGGTGTATGATCAAAGGTAGGTTCATAAATATATCACACAAACGAAAAATATTTATTTGAAATCGTAACAGAAGCGGCTAGCGGCGGCGTCAGCCCTGTGTACGACGTCAACGTATGCTTGGTGGCTTGATTGATTGCGCAACTGCCAATCATCACGCGATAAAATTATTTCGTTTTCAAATTAGGGTTTGGGTCCCTTTAGGGTTAGCAAGTTAGGGTTGGGGCTGCGTTAGGGTCAGGGTTAGGATGAGGGTCATGGTTTAGGCAGGGGTTAAAGTGTCTCGGGAGCGCAGTGGGAGCGGAGCGGTCGTTTCTCTTCGATCATAGTTTCTCCTCCCCCCCCCCCCCCCCCCCCCCCCCCCCCGCGAAAAGGACCTGTTTTAGAATGTTCAATGCTGGAAGCTGCTCTGCTTCTTCACAAAAAATACTTAACCACACCATTTCTTGATTTCTTTAGTTACCTTCTTTTTTCACCTAACCCCTCATGATCAGCAGATATTCTACTCTGAGCAGTGAGAGCGCCGCTCGCATGCGTTCGGCCCACTTGTCAGCAGTGGGAGCGCTAGTCTCCATTTTGAAGCAGTAGGAGCGCCGCTCCCGTGCGCTCCTGCCCACTTTAGCCACTGGGTTTAGGGTTAGTCAAAATTATGAGTTATATTCGAAATGGGCGTTGTAAGTGCACAGGGCCGACTCCGCCGCTAGACGTTGTATCATGACTACAGGCTTAGGCCTACACAGCTTGCGCAACGTGATGCTAAGCAAACGCGTTTCACATGTGTATCACTCGGCATGTCGATCGACCCATTTAGCCATTCACGCCTACAAACACATTTTTTGCGATTTTAATTATGTCGCAGTATCACGAAGTTGTTTGTCAAGGAATTGATACGCAGTTGCAGGCTGTTATA
This sequence comes from Chamaedrilus cognettii, assembly GCA_034695025.1. Classification (NCBI taxonomy): domain Eukaryota; kingdom Metazoa; phylum Annelida; class Clitellata; order Enchytraeida; family Enchytraeidae; genus Chamaedrilus; species Chamaedrilus cognettii. The sequence continues at coordinate 9,806 of JAQIWG010005253.1, read as the reverse complement.
TTTTGTCGCTTTCAACTCGCATCGTTTCACAATTGATTTACAAGAAGAATGCGCGTTATGTTAATTACATCACTTAAGTGGTTAGTCAGATGTTTTGATTATCTGACCGACAGGTATCTTAAATTCTACATTATATAATCATCGCAGCAATATCGCTGTCTTGCTGCTTAATTTTTTATTTGTATAGTGTTGAATGGTTGCGTAGGCTATAGGCCTCTATATGGCTCATGCACAAACTAGTGTTCAGCTCTCAATGGAATAACCGGGCACCGAAGTCAAAAAAGTATGCGCGTAAGAAAACGCCACTTTATCGAAAACTGAAAATATATTAACTCAATCGGCGTAGGAGTCCAATAACGGATAACGGTTGGGCAGCCTTATGAAGTCTCATAATAATAGGCTAATAATAATGATAATATATTAGGGTTAGACTTGCTTTGTATGGTTGTGTTTCGCTGTGTGTTCGTTTCTGACCTTGTTTATTCTATACTTTGTGTGTGAATAGAAGAGAGAGAGATATATATTATGACTTTAGAGTCCGTTTCGGCGTCTAGTGACGCCATCGGGGACGCGCAGGCGTGCCATATGGCGCTCCCCGTGCTCCGGCAGTGGGTCGTGCTGCTCGGACTACTCGCTGCCGGTCCACGCAACTCTTCCCCCGCCCCTCCGCCGGATGTTGAATCGAGTCGTCAGACTTCCGGTCGTTCAGCGGAACAAGCTCTGCTCAGCGCAGCACTACTTTCATCCTCGCCACGGGACGGTTCACGACCCCATGCCACAAATTCGGCATCCGGAAACAGATACGACGATGCGCCTTCTTACGGTAATTTTAGTCTTGATGTGCGGTTAGGATCAGCTCTGAAAATAGGCCACTTTTGTTTAAGTATAACTCCATAAACCTGAGGATAATTGCTTTGATTAGATGCGCAGGGTGCTTTGTGGACGGCACAAGGACGGCTGCATTTAGCAAGACTACCATCATCAGGCAATTTCACAAAAATTACTGTGTGGGTCCGCATGGCAATCTCGTTGGAATCAGTTTCTCAATGTCGCGATTTTGATGTCAAAATACGTTTGGCTGTTCATTAATGCCTTGACGTTCCTTTAGCTTTGCAAGTAGAGCTTTTATTGATAATAGCCATTTAAGTAAAATAATACCACATGGCCGCTCCTGGGGGCGCAATTTTCGGCCACGAATTTTGAACTTTTGAAGCACCGTATCAAAATTGAAGAAATGCATGAGAGATTAAATGCTGAGCAAAAAATCAAGTTCAGATCTCAACTTGAAATCCATCAAATTATTGAATGAGACGTTTATCATTACAATGCGGGTGAATTCAGGTGTAGCCCCCTCCCCCCTCCCCTCCCCCCGCCCCTCCCCTCCACCCGCCCCCCCTCCCCCCTCCTCCCCAATCCGATATATTACACTATACGTGCGCACAGCCGCTGTATGAGCGCACTAAAGCTTTTCGTCGTTTTTATGACTCAAAGCATCAGAATAATTTGTTGTATTCATCGAGTCACTTGTGATAATTATTGTGCAGCTTCGTCGCGCGTCCCCGTACAGTCTGCTACTGACTCGAATAAACAACAAGCGCATCCTCTCTCGTCCCTGAGTCTATCACCACCTGGCTGGATCGCTCAGTCCCGAGACGGAGAGCGAGGACCTTCAATGCTTGTCAGACGTCACCCGCCAGCTAGTCCAGAGATGATGAACAGCGGCGTCGGGGCAGAGGAGGGCTACTGGGTAGACGAGGAGGAAGATGATGACTATGCGAAACAATTTGACACGGATAGTAGATCCGAAGACGCTCGATCGCCCGTAAATAGGAAGAAGCGTGGAGTAGCGGTAGATTTGTCGTCCACAGACTCAAACGAAACTGATTCCACTGGGAATGAAAAGAATGAAGGTGAATATTCTCGTGTGGGAGACACTAATGCTTATGGTGATGTGCTCGAAAGGCTGCAGGGAAAGAACGCACTTGGATATGCATATGATCGATCGGTAGACTACTCCAGGCAACCGGATGATGGCGATTCTGAGAGAAAAATTATGTACAACAATGGCGGTGAATCTGACAACCAACTTGACAGCCCTTACAACGACAACGTCGCCAGGCTTGATATGAACAGGCGCCTGCAATATTCCCCAGCCTGGCAGAAGCGCTCGGGGATCTATAGACGTCATCAACAAGAATCCGGCGATAGGCGCTCGGACAAGCAGTCCAGCGCTGCGATTCACGACTTTCTTGACAAATTTCGTGAAAGTGGAACATCGGACAGCGGTGCACAATTTAATTATGATACAGTGCGTCGCATTCTCTCAAACCACGTTCCGATGCAGAGCGCTTTGTTTCCAAGAGAAGAAACAGCGTCTCTGGAATACCAGGCGACTGATAACGATGATCACACAGCAGTTGATTCACTAGGCTCCGCCGCAAACATTCCCGGCATTCAGTCCCCCGAATTAGACATCGACGAAACTCCATTTCCAGACGGCGAGCACTCTAAAATAGTTGACGAGAGAGTGCGATTGGAAGACAATCGAGATGTCTCAGAAACAATAAGCGATGGGTCTGAGGCTGACGACGAGCCTCCAGGCTTCGAGTCAGATTCACAAGAATCTCAATTTTCCGTCGAAAGCCGCGCGGCTCCAGGATTCGTTGGCAAAAGGCCCGCTCCCGGGTTTGTTGGTAAACGCTTTGATGCTGATCCAACGCGAAAAATCTCTGGAATAATCGGAAAAAAACAAGCGCCGAGTTTAAATCGGAAAATTTCATCGTCACCTGGTTTTGTTGGAAAAAGACCCGCTCCCGGTTTTGTTGGTAAAAGACCTGCCCCTGGATTTGTTGGAAAGAGGCCCGCTCCTGGATTTGTGGGAAAAAGGCCCGCCCCTGGATTTGTGGGGAAAAGGCCCGCTCCTGGATTTGTTGGGAAAAGACCAGCCCCTGGATTTGTTGGGAAAAGGCCCGCCCCTGGATTTGTTGGAAAAAGGCCAGCACCTGGATTTGTTGGGAAAAGGCCAGCTCCAGGTTTTGTTGGGAAAAGGCCAGCTCCCGGATTTGTTGGAAAGAGACCTGCCCCTGGATTTGTTGGGAAAAGGCCTGCCCCTGGATTTGTTGGGAAAAGACCTGCTCCGGGATTTGTTGGCAAAAGACCGGCTCCGGGATTTGTTGGAAAAAGGCCCGCCCCCGATTTTGTTGGTAAACGGCCCGCATCTGGTTTTGTTGAGAAAAAATGAAGGAGACGCTGCCAATCGATGGAGAAAGCAAAAGCGACTTGTGCCGAGTGTAGTCTACACACGTACCATATTGACATTTCTGAGCCGGTATGAATTATCCTATGAATTATTGGATCGCGTTGGTATACGTGCACATGTCATGTCAACTTACCATGAATCGACTGTGTCACACTACGTCACTTTAGTTCTCGAGCATGCAATTTTTATCGATGCTCCAGTGCTACGACAGAACTGTGATTCACGGAAAGTGAAAATTGTGTACTTGTTGAGTCCATATTCAGTAGGATTATATAGGCTACTGCACATCATTAAGTTTAACAACATTGAAGAGTGCGGACAATAGAAATGTCTGTGAACTTAAGATAAAAGTGCATTGGAATTACATGGTGTCAAAAAGCCGGGCGAGAATACAATATGTGTGTCATAAAGTTAATACGTTACACAAATAATAGAGCGAACACGTAGCTGTTGAACTGGTCTTACCTAATTTTTCACAGTTACTCCTTTGAAAAACTACTACTTAGAGACTTGAAAGACTTTCATTGCTTACTTAAGACTTACAACAACTACAATTACAAATTTAATGTGAATTTTGAATGATTAGTTCGCTACTAATCAGTGAAATTCAGCAAATGACCACATATTAGGCCCAATCAACTACACGCAGACTGCACGCAGAAATCTACATGCAGAGTTCACCTGTTGGGTTCAAAGTTTAAGATCTCTGCTCTTATTTAAATCACTCGATATCTCCAGTTCGCTGACAATAAGATCACGCTCTTGGCTTGGCGTGCGGCGCCGTGTCTCGAACCCTGAACATGACGCGAATGAAGTAGACCTGCGTCACTCCCGCAGCGACGATGACAGCACAAAGCAGCAGCGACCAGTGCAGCACGGTGTCAGCCTGAGCGGAGAGCTGGTACCAGTCGGCGCTGGAGCGCTGTCGGCTGAGTGCCTGGCTGAGGGTCATCCCGCTAACCGACTCGTGGATCTGACCCAGCGACTGCTGCAGCAGGGGGAACGAACGACGGCTAACTGCTACAAACTTATTTTTCTTCAGATAAAGTATCAATAATAATCCATATTAGACCTGTCAAGCGAATGGTAAAGGAATGATTGGTTAAAGAATAGAAGTTTTTAATTGTTTAATTTCGGCTGATTCAAAGTTTATTTTTCTAAGTTTTGGTCTATTCTCTCTAAGTTTAGGTCTTTTGAGAAAAGTATCAATCAAGGCCAAATCAGAAGCTCAGTTTTCTAGGCTAAATATGAAATGCTAGCACCATAGTAAATTATATAGACAACAGCGAATGACGAATGGTTTCATCGCAAGTCTATGCAATTATGTTATCGATCATAGCTTATATCTTACTAAAACTACAACGCTTGCACTTCTAGGCCCAAATGTCGAATCCGGGTAATAATTTATATTTAACTAAAGCAATATATGGAAGCCATCTGATCGACGTTTTGAAAAAACAAGCTGCTATCATTGAGAGTCTTGTAAATCACAAGAGCCAAAGACATTGCGGTCTATAATAGTTGTTGAAGTAGCGGTGAAAATTTACATGTAGCATACCAACGTTAGAAGTTGATTAACGACTGAGCAAGTTAAGTAAATACAAACAAGGCATAATAAGTATTTTAAAATACAATAAATGATCGATGTTACCGTAAAGTTGCGAATGCCGACATCGAAGTGTTGAAAGTCGAGAGTGAACTGCTCCCATTCGTTTACAACGTATGACACGAGATAGAAGTACACAAACTTCGCTGAAAATCGACTGACCAGGTTTCCAAGGCAAATAGCGTAGACTCCTGACAGAAACAAAATAGAGTATAATTAATGCCTTCCTTCCTTAATACCAGGCCTTCATGAAGGCCAGCTCGCAATAAGTCACAGATTGACTGCTTGCACAGACAACACAACTTAGACAAGAGCGGCATGGACAAATAAAAGTAAGGACGTTGTTATATATATAAATCTTCTATTCACCATCAAGGCAGAATACAATAAAGAAATAGAAACCTAAATAAACATACAGTTGAAGTGCGAGCTAAACTAAGGTGAAATTCACAACATCAGATGATAGCGTTCACACAATCAGCGAAATAGTCATTAAATAGTCATTAAGGTTATGCAATACAAATTGAATAATGACATGCAGTTTTGATGAAAAGTTCAATGTCCTTTGCAAATTGAACAATACATACGTGGCATTCATACATGGACTAATAGCTAGAACGGTTAGGAATTCCTGCCAGTAAGTAACAGCTTGCTGCCGCATTCAGTAATAGCCGCTGGTCAACAAGTAGTGACCGCGTTCGACAGAATGCAGCATTAGGCTGTAGCTCCAGTGACTTTACAGTGATAGGAATATAGACTTATAAGCGCATTGAAAAAGAACATTTATGCAGAATTAAAATAACGCAGTAAATCTCTAACTGCCGTTTGCTCAACCTCGATTTGAAGTGCGATTTAATTTTGCAGTCTGATTAAACCAATGAAAATCTATGAGAGAATTGTATCGAATAGTTTGATTGGTCAATTCAGACTACAAAATTAAATCACACTTCAAATCGAGGTCGAGCAACCGGCAGTTAACCGGTCAAAGTACGTACTGCGTTATGTACAACATTATGACAAAGTACCGACCAAGATATATGCATGTTGGCCCTACTGTAGGCCTAACCGCCATCAACAGAAATAAACTATGTTCTTTAACAAAAAAAAATTTCAAAGGGTAATCAAAGCAGCCATGATGAAAGAAAAATAAATTGCTCTACCCTGGTATGGAATGTAGAGGTCAATATTTCCCTGGCCCGTCCACAGATGTTCTCCTATGATGACGCCATCTGGCCGTCGTACCAGAACATCTATGTTCTTGTCAGCACCGAGCAATACCTGCGGACATCAATGTCATCAACGATATGATGAAATTCTTAGTCATCAGCGTCAGCCCATAGAAAGCAAGTGATGCAAAAATTTAAAATGATTACAGTTATTTGCAGGTTAATAAAGCGCATTGGGTTATCAATGGCAATATGAATGGCTGGTTCTTTTAATTGGACATGCCATTTAGTTGTATACTTTTCACTATTGTTGCATACAAGTGAAAAAGGGAGATTTAGAACGGGTGCCATTAATATTCTACTGTTTTGCACAAATTTGACAGAGTTCGCACGCTTGGCTTAGCTCTAGAAGAACCATCGTCTCGCTTATAGAAGAAAATTGCTAATACTCGCACATTATGTTGCAAAACATTCAGTAATTATATTGCTCGTCATTCAATCATTTGCCTATACACGAAAATTACATATGCTAATAATTGATTGTACTTTCTATGTGACGTAAAGTGATAGTATAATATAGAAGGGCATAATATTTGCAAACTGTGTTCTCACGTTTACCTGGAAGGCGAAGTGAAGCCTCGTCTGAGGTCGCAGGGTCTGATAGAAGCACTCCTCTGACGCAGGCGGTACGTGGACCTTGAACTCGTGCTGGACCTGCAGACGACCGTCAGGCTCAAATTCGCACCTGTCGCAGGCGCCCATCCAAGCGTCGGTTTGTATCAAAATGTAATGATACATTGCATTGTAGTAAAAATTTTGTCTATTTGCGAAGCCATAGATCCAAAAATTCAATTCAACATTACGGGAATCATATGTTGTAAAACGTTGTAAAGACCCAAGCAAAAAAACTTTTCTTCACTTCCTAATTGTTCTGCCAAATGGTAGGTGTGTTGTGTCCAAACCTTTCACCCTAGCCGATATTAGGCTTAGACTATTTCTAGATTGGGTGGACTATCGTTCTCTTCATCTCTGCATACGATTCCAGCTCGAAAAAACCTGTTATTAAATACAAATGTACAGTTTTAAAACGTCATCGTGCAGGCGACTCCGAGCTAAATGTACCAAATTAAATTCAGATTTCAAACGAAAGCATAGATTCTAAACCGCCTAAAAATAAGCACAAAAAGGTTTAATGTGCTCTCATTAACTTTGAAAAAGACTTATTTTTAGAGTCAAATCTTGAGTTATAAATCGCAATCGTGCAGCCGGACTATCACAGTACACGTAAATATGAGGATTATAAAATATGGCTAGGATTAAATCCTGACCTGTCGGCGTGCAGGTGCGATATCTGCCCCATTCCGGGGTGATTCAAGGGATTCGGCCTCCCGATGGGCTCAAAGGGTGCTCCGGGATGGTTCATGGGGTGCCCGCGCATGGGGGGGCCTTCACTGCGCTGTCCTGGGTGATTCATGTGGTGTGGCATGGGGGGGCTGTCACCTCTTTGGTTTGCGTGATGTGCTCGCGGAATATTGTCCATTCTCGAATGTTTCGTATAATGGGGCGTTGACACTGGATGGCCAACGGTTGGCGGGTACGGGGGTTCGTCAAAAGTTTGACCCAGTGTGTGAAAAGAGCTTGGGTTCTGAAATTGCCGGTTTGGTCCATTGGTCGCAGAACGGGGAGCCGGGTAGTTCATTTGATTGTGAGCGGTTAAGGATAGGCGGTTGGGTTCAGGGTGTCTGATATTTTGTGCACCGCTATTCGGTGTTTTTTGTGCATCATTCAAAGCAGCGTTGTGTGCATTGGGATCCACTGGAACATGTCCCGTTTGACTGCTTAAGCCCATTAATGGACTCAAATTTGGGTTCTTGTTATCGTTTGCATCTTGAGAAAAGGCATTACTGGCATATTTACTGCGTTCTTCAGCGTTTTCAAAGCTTGAATCTTGTTTTTGGAAATGCTCATTGTGCTGATCAGGTTCGTGATTAGATTGAAAATTGAACTCTTTCCTTGAACCCGATTTGCCTCCACCCTCCAGTTCCACGTTATCTATGTTTACCTGACCCTTTGCAAGTTTGTCACTCGACCCGACTGAACCGTGATACTCGCGATAACTTTTAGAGTCCTGTTGCTTCAAAGATCCACCAGATTCTACTTCATTGTCCCACTGTCTACGATTTTCGTTGCGAATTGTTTTTCCTTTAGCTAGACCTAAACTACTATCTTTGAGCTGCACCGGACCACCCTCTACTATATCACTCCGATTCGCGCTTTTAAAATTTCGCGAATTTACCTTGCCGGTTAGACGCCGAGCCTCCGACGGCTGCGCACTGTCTGACCCTCGCAGATTTCTGTCTCCGTTTCCCACCATAAAGCTGTCTCTATCGGCCCCAGTCTGAAGCTGTTCGAGGACGTTGTTCGGATTCGGAACCCGATAAGAATCGATGTCAGCTGAATCCCGCTGCAGCCCAGACGCGTGTACCATTATCAACACGCAGAGGCTTCCGAATAAAACCGGCAAATAGCGTAAACATTCCGAGACAATCATCATGGTCTACGGCGAGACTTTTCGCCGTCGTACTCGAGATGAATCGCAGAAGCTGACCCCTTTTCGAACTGTTGATTTTCGTCGAATTAGAAGAATATTTTTGCCGCGGAATCGATTGTCTCCGATATCAAGCACTTCCGCTCAAGTTGCCAACTGACCTGCATAGGCAGTGGTTCTATCGGGTCAGGTCTCGGGTCACGGAGGTTCTCGCGCGAATCGTGTGAGTAGGATGGGAAAACTCTGCAGCAGCCAAACAATTCTCGCGATCTGATAAGAATGGTTTATTTGTGCAACGAGATCGAGGCAATGAGAATGAAATAAATCACTACGCTCGACCTTGTTCCGTACTATCGAAAACAACTCGGTGCAACTCAGAGCTCTCGACGACAAAACGAAATGGGGGCGTCGACGTTTCGTTTATTTTTTTTTTCCATATTCGAATAGCCGGGGAGGGGCTGTCAGTGTCCTTGAAGTACGTAGGTGGGACGGACAAGATAAAAACACTTCACGACCGGGTGGGATTGAACCAAAGCAAGCGAGCTGATCCTAACGGGTGCGTCGGAGGGTTACCAAACTTACATGTTAGATTTATTTAAATATTTTGGCGGTTAGCAAATTTGGGTTCAAAACTCGACCACCAGGGTGCTATTTTTTGTCAAAGTAGAGGTTGATGACTGAGGTCGGGGGTTCAACTTCAACTCAGCTAACCCTCCATCGACAGAAGCTCTAGTGCACTCGAAGAACATAATTGAACAATTTAATTATTAAAATTTATTTAGAATTTATTAAAAGAGATCGCATGAAGCAAGCTTCGTTGCTTTTCTATATTATTCGCTGTATACACTATACAGCGTTATGTATGTAGTTCGCTTTCCCAGCACACTGTAGTCAACGTTCGAAGCGAACCTATGACCCGTTTCCCAAACTACAACGATTGACGGAAAATTATTGTGACGACTATTACAGCCTATTCATTTTTACGCCAAATTCGCTTGCAATGTCCTTAGGCTAAAAAATTAGCCTACGGGCATAATAGGTACATGTGAGGCTTGTTGCATGCTGCTGCAATTACATGTAAGCTAGTCGGAACGGTATATACACTAGTGGCCAATTGATTGAAAACTTTTGCAAAAAATTAGTTTTTTGGGGTAAAATTATTTTAACTGAGCAAATTGAGGTTGTACTTGATCATAAAACTAAAGTAAGATACTTAACATACAAAAC
>JAQIWG010005252.1:0-14786 GCA_034695025.1 Chamaedrilus cognettii | reverse complement strand
CAACAGCAAGTTTGTCGACATAATACATGGACTTGTTTCAATCAAAAAAGACGATGTAACGCTACTATTAGCCAGAATAAACCTTTGAAAAAAAAAAAAAAATGTATAAGAAGCTTGAAATAAAACTGATTTGAACAACCATCAGGTTTTTTTAAAGCTTATTTTTAACAAACTAATTTTTGAAGCGTGAGCGTTTAAAAAGTATCGTGTGAACATTTAAAAGTTAGATTGGGACTAGCTTTCAAGGCGAGGCGAAATTCAAACCGGTTAGATTTCAGTGTACCAAACGCTTGTATCTCAGACACTAGCATTTCAAAGGCACCATCTGGACAAACTTGTTTTTGAACTATTGGTTTTTGAAATACAAGTTTTCAAAAGCACGCATTTGAAAAGCAAACTTTTCAAAAGCATCGTGTTTGTGGCCTGTAGCCACTTTAAAGAGACTCTGAATGCATGTCCAGCCCCGTAGCGTGACCATTCTCAGTGGGGGGGCAAGAATTTTTGTGCAGTGGGGACATTTGAGGGTCTCTCCACACTCTGACTTTTCCTTTCGTATGAAATTCACGAACGGGCGGGGGGGTGGTACTGACAGAAATTTTCCAAGCCGCTCTTAACAGTCATTGTCATTTTTTGGCCCTTCTTTTACATCACAATGGCAAAAAGGAGGTGGCAAAAGTCAAACTTACCCAGAGCACAAGGGGGGGGAGCATCTCTTTCTTTGTGTCTGAGCATCGGGAGCAAAAGCTTAATTTGCACAAAGAGCAGGGGGGGCAAACCCATATGCTAATAGTACATTTTGTGAGATCCGGGAGGAGTAGACACCCCCAGCAGGGTGAGGGGCTCCCCTCATGCAACGGGCTTGTGCATGTCAAGTGCTGCGTGAAATCTGGCGCGTCATGCAGTGCCAATCGTGCATGGCAGTCGGTCAGGAGTGAATCCTGTTCAGGGTCTGCAGTAGCAGCGTCGCAAGGAAGGGGGGAGGGGGGCTGGAAAGACCAAAAATGCTCTATTAGGTTCATTATGCCGTCACAAGTCCTAACGTTGACTGAAGTGGGAGCGGCAAAAAAAGATGCACACAAAAATCAGAGAAATAAAAATTAATGGTAACGAGGGGTGAGAAATCCGTCATTTGATTTTCGTCGCTCGCCATAAAAAAGATACATGATTATTAAAATCTAGTAGTTTATTCCAATTAGTGCCAAGTTTAGGATTTTAAATTCTGTGTTTTTGTGGCTTAGATAACAACATGCTTGACCGAGGTGGATTTAACTTATGACATTGTCATGAGTGCTTACGACGTTTACAAGGTAATTTTATGTATATTTGTGTGCCAATTTTATACAAATTTAGTGGTTAAGGCGCCGGACTGAGAGTCCAGAGACCTGGGTTCAGGTCCTGGCGCCGGCAGCTCGTAAAACCATGCGTTACAGGCGCTTCAGAAAGGTGTAACACAAATGTCGCTAGCTGATAATCATAGTCCAGGATAATTGATTGTTCTGGTTGGCGACAGGAAGGGTGTCCGGTCATAAAAACCCACTTGCAATATGAACTTCTAACCCGTGTTGACATGGACATGGCGTTACAGGCTTATCTGAAACGCATTAGAATGGGCTTGACATCCATTGTACAAACGATGCGTACTATTTTATATATGCAAATTTGATTTATTATGAACTGTAAATTTTAAAGAAATTAAAATATTAAAATTAATTACAAATTTTAAAGATGAATTTTTCAGATTGTCCAGAGGAAGGAAAGAATGCAAGAAATTATGAAAGCAATTATTTTGGTTACTATCTGTCTATTCACGCTATAAAAATCGGTGTCAGTGCCTAACGATGTCATCGACAACTTGCCTTACAATATGCATGCTGAAGATATATATAAAGTTAACTGCTTGCTTTATTTGATTTCATTATTATATTTTATTTTTATGCAGATTACTTTAAAACTAAAGAGCTTACTATATTTTCAATTCGTTTTAGGTTGATACCACAAAAGAGACAAATTACATGATAGCCAGCGGCGTGCCGATACGCAATGGGGATAAACACGCTTCGGAATTGACCACGATGTCCATGCATATGCTGAGCAAAATTTGTCAAATTAAGATTCCTACAATGCCTGGCAAGCTTCTACAGCTGCGCATTGGCTTACACAGTGGTATGTATAGAACAGAGTTTCACACCATTGATGGCCTGTGGTGTGCCCCGCATAATGCCCATGTCACGACTATCGGCTGTTAAAATTTTTAATAAAAAATGCGGTATATTTTCGATAACGCTAAGAAGCCTACGAGGAAAGTCTTAATGCTTCTCATTGTTACCAGTTGCTCGAAATATTTCCAGGCTTAATTAATTCTTCTTTAATACAATTGACTTGCTGCAGGACGATCGATCAGGTCGTGCGCACAAAAATGCTTTAAGTTTCATCTCTGTCTTTAACTTAGATCAATTGGCTTGGTAATCTTCAAGCCTTGCTTCCAGTAGATCCATGCATGGTTGTGAAGTAAAATTTGATCTAGGATTAAAACGCTTTTTGTCAAATCTAGGATGAAAATATTTTTTTGGTTCATTGGGATGAAGTTCGGTAATTATTGAATGCAATATCTTTGCTTTCAAAAATTCATAAATTTGTGGCAAATACCTCGGCTACCAACCCTGAAATTGTTCGTATCAAATTGACTACGAAGCTTTTAGCAAATATTCCTTTAACATACACTGAAAAATGTGTCTACATTCAAATCTTTCTTGGCATATGATACAGGTCCTGTGATGGCAGGCGTTGTTGGAAGCAAGAGACCTCGGTACTGTTTGATTGGCGACACGGTGAACACTGCTGCCAGAATGAATTCGGGTGGACTAGGTGAATATCTACACATTATGTTTACTAATTTATACCGTATATGACAATTTAAATATGTACTTTATGTGTGTTTTAAATATTCAAATAAGTCCTCTGATAAAAACGTTGCACTGTACCAAATAGCGATGAATAGCCTATAATGACAACTTATTCACAAAACAGGTCTATTCAATCTCGAAGAAATGAATTATAAGCAGATCTCGACCCACTCATCTGTGTAGACTAAACTTTCCTGGACGCGAAGTAGGAACGCTAAATTAGAAAAGTTTTAAAATTAGCATTTTAATGTCGACCTGATTTTATACACAGTAAACCTAACGTTATGACAACGGTCAGAAAATCTTGGTTAAATTCAAAAACTGTTAAACCTACATTAGCGATGGTATGAATTTTGAAACTCCAACTTTAACTCGATCCAAGCCGCTGATTCCAACCATATCACCCTTTCATGCCACATTTTGTTTGGCGTTATCTGAGGTTTGCCTCAGTTTGGGTCAACAAATTGTGCTTACATGCATGTAGACCTAAGCCCACGATACATGTACAATTGTACATACATGTAGGCCTATCAATATTGATTTAAGTTAATTTAGTTAACTTTAAGTTAAGCGTCCATCGTCTTTAGTAGGATACAAATATTCAAATACATGCCACCCCTCTGCTGTAAGTTAATAATTGTTCCCAAGATACAATGTACCTGTCACGTACCCTTCCACTGTGAATTTCCTGATCCTTTAGATCTGTTCCTCCTTAGCCTAATATTAGTGCACTGCATCATCTGCATGGTCTTTAGAAACCTGCCTTGCCCCACTGGGTCTTTTCTTTCTCTCTGCTGTTGCTGCTAGTGGACTCGTCCTCTTAAGATCTTCAAAATGCACTTATTTTTAGAGCATTTTTGTGGCGCCAGTCGTGTTGTGTAGATAAGAGAGAGCACCAACCGACTAATAGGGTCTAACCCATTTGGGCCTAATCTATAAAGATCTTTATAATAAAATACAGCAAAATACAGTAAAAAATCCAGTGCGACCCTATGTCTGCCCATCCCTCTCCCCACTCCATCGCCCGTCGGCGATGGAGTGGGGGTGGGATCTTTATAATTAACTTAATTTTTTCAAACCAATACAATTTGCCCTTTTGTCATTTTTGGGCGTTCATCTTGATTTTTGACCATATGGAATTAACTTTGAACGTGAGAATTTCAATTTTCAAGTTTAAATCAAGGCTAAAATCAGGATTATCAAATTTGGGTTAAAATCTAGTATCTCCCGCTGTTCTATCAACAATTTTCCTACAACAAAAAACATGTTTATGCTGGTGGGGAGGGGGCATGCATCCCCCCCCATCCCCCACCCTGGATCCGTCCTTGCGCTTCTCTTTTTCTTTTTAAGGACCGTGTGTAGTAACGAAGACTATTACGGTCCGGTTCTGTGGAAGAGGGCCACCACAAAACCGCCCCCCTTCTTTAGTCGCCTTTTACGAATCGCTCGGGGAGCTCTACGCTGCAAGTCTATTTTATTTGTTCCCCCGCTTGCTGGGGTAACCGTCCTTGCGCGGAAGTGCTTGCTTATAGATATAGACTTAGGCTACAGTAACTGTAGCTAGTGATGTAAGCTGTTATAGGCTGCGTAGGACTAGAAAAATTATAGTTAATTCAGTTAGATGTAGGCTACCCATACTGAACAATTTCTTATTAGTCTAATCTTTGTTTATATTTTAAAGGATTGAAGCGAAGCTCTTCGGCAGTTCTGGCGTCGTAATGCAAAGGTTGTTTTAATTTCGAGCCGATGGCCAAATTTCAGAGGCCTATCGATCGTCTGATAGGTTTCTGCAAATTTAAGCATTCGCGTGGCGGGGCCAGTCATACCTATTTTGATTTGCTTTTTAAAGTTCATAAATGTGAACATGATAGACATAGATGAGTGACATGATAGGTAGTGTTAGTTTTAGTATTTATTTATAGTTGCAAATTTTATTATATCTGAGCCATAGGATCGAGATATATAAACCATTATACTTTTTAATTAATATGCTTTATCTTATTGAATTAAGTAAAAGCTATCATTATAATTTGTAACAAGAGGCCTGTATTCTCAAATTTTTGTAGAATAGAGTCGAGTTATTAAGCATTTATATTGTAAGAAAGATGTTAAATGTTGATGTTAGAATCACAGCAAAGTTCGCCGTCCAAATACCAACTGAACGTATAGGTAAGGTAACGTTGGTAAGGCGCTGGCCCATCACGCTGAAAATGAGTGGAGGAGGCGGAATTTTTGAGGATTTAGCTTGAGATGGTAACTAATGGTGAGGCCTAGGCTGATTATTTGACACGATGAAAATAAAAATATTAGATCCTATGCTGTAGGCCTACCATGTAGCTCTTTCGCGTTTAAACTATGGTGGCGTCTCTTTATATAAGCCGCGCGTGAGGACACCGTGCACCCACCCACCTTTGCGGAACGGCGGAACGACACGGGGAACTATAATAGTGTATGCACACCTTTCGGTCCAAACGAAAGAAGTTCACCGTGGCGTTCGTTGAGAGAATAGACACGGTATCGCTGTGTGCTCGCGCATTCGGTCAAACGAACGCCAGCCGCCGTCGTTAAGGTCACTATGACCTTAACAAAAAGAATGCTGTGTGCAGCATTCGACGTTTAGGATCATGACGTCAGGTCTGCGCAGGTCAGGCGGCTCGACGAGTTCTATAGTAATCTATACTGACTTTAGTCCTTAACGACAAAACGTCCTTCGTTTTGACCGAAAGGTGTGCACGCACTTTTACAGATTCGTACAGATTCGTTAAAATACACCCTTGCATTAAGGCCTACACTATCGCATCTTATGTGACTTTCTATCGTTTGGTATCCTGCAATTCGTATTAGCAGCGAAATGACATATCATTTCTCTCTTGTACTTTTTGTATTTTTTGTATATTATTTATTTACTTATGTATATTTTTGTATGAAATCATGCACATCACGGTTCTATTCATGCGTTGGATAATAGCCGTAGCGTCCTGCTCTGTGCGTGGTCGCAGATCGTCAAACTGCTGCTGCTTCGCGGTGCCGACCCTCTGCTATGTGACCTTCACGGCAACCACGCCCTTGACCTCGCCAAGCACCCCGCCGTCATCCAACTCATGACCACCGTGCGGCGCGGACACCCGCCCTCAGTGCCCGCTCCCTCAATCCACACCCCTGTTCCGGTGACCCCTCCCTCTATCCCCACCCCTACTCCGATGACCCCTCTCACACCCGCCACAGCCGCCTGCGAGGTCAGTGATGGGTTGTGTTTACCCTTGACCCAGCCCCTGCGAGCAGAAGTAGGACTATTCGCCCCACGGCGTAGGCACCCACCCACGGTCACCCCTCCCTCCATTCCCACCCCTACTCTGGCCCAAGCGGCAATGGACAGCACCACAGCCCTCACCGAGGTCAGTGGCGGCGTGTGTTTAGCCTTTACGCAGTCCCGGCGGGAGGATGTACGACTATTCGTCCGGCGGCAGATAGTTCAAAAAGTCAGTAGATCTAAGATCTCGGACACGCCTATAGCGACGAATGTGGAAAAGACAGGTATCGATGAAAATAAACCGAGAATCGAAAGCGATTTGTGTGCCAATGCGGTGAATTTGTCGCGAAATTATATTTGCTCTTTGCCAGTGGCCGATGATGAAGGTACATATGTTGGAGTCACTGCAGATGACTTGGAAGCTGTCAATCATGACAATAGCTTCCTGATCCCTGATCTTGGCTTCAATTCAGGTGTCAGTGTGGGGAACGCTGCACTTGCGGCAAGAAAGTCCAAAAGTGAAATAAATGAAAGGCATAAAAAGATGAACGAAAGGGTTAACGTTGTCCATGACGGTCTTGTGTTTAATGAATTTGAGTGGGTTCCAAAACGAGTGCTTACCGCAGACGCCATTGGCGCTGGACGTAGTGTATTGGACGCATCGAAACTGAATTTAAACTGTGTAAATAAAGTCGATAAAGTGAATGAAAAAGCCGATGAATCAACTGAGCTGAAGCAAATGACATCGATGAGTGAAGAGTTGAATATAGAGGCTGAGCTAAACCGGTGCAATATTATAAACAGGGATGTGCAGAAATGGATTGCAGAAATGAGTGAACAAGTACAGAAATTGGCCAAATTGATGGACTTCACACCGATCAGTGAAAAGGGAAACGTCAACGTTGATCTCAATGGAAATGTTGATCTAAATCAAAAGGTAGACAGCGAATCCAATAGGTGGCTAGCTGATACACATGATGTAGCCAAAAATTCAGCAGTGCAGGATAGAAATATAGAGATCAGTAAAGCTGCATATTGTAATTACGCAGAAACTAACGTCGGTAATAATGAAGTGACAGATATGCAGATACTCAGTGATAAGTGCTGCCCGTTTTTAACTGAAAAGATCTCCGATAACATCAGCAAAGGTGAAGGATGTGATCGATCCACAACAGACCATCAGGACAACACTCACGACTCAAACTGCTCAAGTAATGGCTCATTTATGCCTCGCATTCATGGGAATAGTTCATTGAATGTTAGATCTTCGTATAAACAAGACAACCAATCCAGAAATTTCTTGAGCAACCAAGGTTCTCAGCTGAGTTTTTCCAATCAGGGCTGGACCGACTCGCGGTTATCCAACCAAAACCTGAAGTCTAATTTGTCCGGTCGGTGTGGGAGTATGTCTGTCGAAGGTCGACCACTATCAGTCACACGCCTTCCGATGACCACCAATGTTACGCAAAACGTTTTCACAAATTATCGTCGACGATCACCCAATCGTCGACAACTTGGATCCAGTTCTTTTCGGTTCACGTACAACAATGACCGGCGTGGATTGACAAGCCTTCTTCAGCCTTTGTTCAGCAATGTCTTGTCAGTTAATCAGAATAAGTTCTCGTCTAGACAAGGCTGGTCGTCAACCCCAAAGAAGAGAGCATCGGGTGTTTGGTCTTCGCTCAATCATGACAACAAGCTGTCGTCGGAAAACTCTTCACTGTCATCAAAGAAGGTACAATGGTCAAGTGAGGTTAGACTCTCGATGGATCGCAGTGGGAATTGGACATCGTTTGGCAAGTCGTCGAACCCAGAGCAGACTAGACACAATACATCGAGTAGCTTTTGCTCGCGAGCAAACCAAGACAACCAAGACAATTCGCGAAAGCGAACTGACTCGCCGTTAAGTCAAAGAAAACGAAATGCTTCATCCGGCGAGCTTCATTCACCACCCAAACAGAGACAAAGGAGAGATTCATCAAGTGACACCCGTTCACCAGACAACAAAAAACAGCGACTAGACTCTGAAAGTCATATTGGATCATCATCAAACTACAGACGTTCTTTACCCAGTCGCGTTTCTTCAACCTCCGCGAAAAATCACATCAGCGATTCGTCCGATCGCTTTCCATCGGTTTTCAACCAAGGTCGTCGAACACAAAACCGGGGATTGTATTTTTCAAACAGGGAAGGACAGTCGTTCAACCAGCTTCGTCAGTTCTCCATCAACACACGATCGTCAATAACAAACACGCGGCCATCTTGGAAGCGTAGCAGTCCGTCATCAGCTGAGACGAATTTCTCATCAAACGATGCGCTATCGTCATGCAAGCGCAATCTAAAGCCGAGAAACAACTTCCGCAACCGAACACGTTCACCAATTAACATCAAGCCTTTGTTTAACCGTGTATGGCTGTCGTGTGTTTCGCCAGTGAAAAAGAATGTAAGGACACTTAACCAAACAATCCCAGCCAACAATGTTCGCAGCCAGTCACAGCGCAGCTGCTCGAATACATCCAATCAAAGCTTATGCACATCTGATCACAGACGACAGCAAAAGCCATCAAAGGATGATAAGAATCAAGAAAGTCATTCATCCTCCCTAGACAAAGTCGAATCAACGAGAAACCGATGGCCTTCAAAAGAGGAAAGAACCAGCTTCAAAACTTGTAGCACATCCCAAAAAACCCCATTGCAGAGTCAGAATCCTGCAGAGAAACATGCAATTGGAGATAAAATAATAGATCAGAAGGTGACTGAAGATTGTAAAGGTGCTGCAGGATTCAGCATTGCCTCTCCACAAAGGCTTGATCCAAAGCAGGGTGATCAGACAAAGAAAGCATCTCCATCAGGAGTCCAGCTCATTGATTACAACACCGATCGACGCCATGCAATGGTGAAAGAACTTCCATCGTTGAAATCGTCATCTAGCATGCCGATGACATGTGAGGACTCTACATCGGCTTTATCGCCAGCTGGTTTTGATTCTTTTTCAGTTCCAGTCTCAGCCCAGCAGTGTGAAAAAATTCTGACTGAGACTAAATCAGATTCCTCATGCCCTGTTTGTCCTACGTCAATTCCTTGGCTTGTTCAGTTTCCCAATGTTTTGAATGCAACGCAAGATGCAAAGTTCCAAGCGGGTAGGCCTTATTCTTTTGACGAAACTACGATGCAAGAATTAGCTGAAATCAACGATGAATGTTTATCTAATATCGAGGCTAAAATTCACAAAGAAGAAAAAAAGCAATGTTTGGATGCCATTAACCTAAAGGGGCCGATGCATGCAGAAGATGCTATGAACAGAAAGAGAGTATTTAGAGAACAAATTTCACCGCGCGACGCAGCAAACGAAGTGCGTCAACTGTCCGAAGATAAAATATTGAATCAAATATGCGAATTACCTGAAAAATTCTCTTCGGACACGGAGTCATTGCATACTGCTGATGAAATTGAGCAACTGCATGCAAAACTGAGTGAAATGCGTGTAGACAAAACCGATGAGTTCTCAATAGAAGTGAATTTTCCCGGTTCGGATATACTGCAAAGGGTCAACGGTGCAATTGTGGATCTGCGAAACGCGGATGTTTGTCTGAACAGATCGTCGCAGAGTTTGCATAAATTGTCTCAGAAAGAATCGACGCACATGGGGCAAGCGGTTAATGTACATCCAAGCAGTAATGCAATATTGGTGGAGGCGGAACGCACATTTTCCACTCAAGTTCGACAGTGTGCCGACGCGTCTCCTCCATTCAAGACTATACAGCAAAATGTATATTGTGATATTGCACGATTAAGGCAGAATGAGACAACAATGCAGAATGACTGCACGCCGAAGGACCCAGAGGCATTTGAGATTACTGCCCAGCAAGATATTACGTGGAAAGAAATCATTGAATCCGAGTTTGACGACAATTACGAGAATTACGAATATGTGCCCGAAAACTCTGTTTCAATGGGATCTGATGCCAATTTCTTCTCAGGTTCTCCTAAATTTTCTCTGGTTACTTTCTCATTCGAGAATTCCACTGAACGACCAGCATCTAATAATGGAATGTTCCTACCTGAGATTTCTAATTCACAAGTGGAAGAAAGTTTTATTGATGGCGAATATCGACAATCTAAAGTAGAGCCTAACTCTCAAACGGCAGAATTTGAGTGTCCTTTCGATGAGAAAGTGACCAAATTAGATCTTCATCGTCCACCAGTGAAAAATCAAGATGTCGAAGAATTTCCACTGCGAAATTCTTGTGCGTTTTACTATGAAGATTTGGCAAACATTTTTTGCGATGCAGAATTGGACTCAAATCAAAAGTCGACTATGATTAAATATTTGAAAGTGATGCTGCCAGACAACGCACCGACTATTGCGTCTAGAACGGCCATATTGTCATCTTATACCGCTGAGGCAAAAAAATGCATAGCACATCCAAATTCTGTTAAAAAATTTCAACATCAATTATCTATTTCGGAATCCTTCAACGAAAAATCAGATCTGGATGAATCGATTTTGATCGATTTTGCAACGATTAAATACACCGACGCAGCCATGTCTTCTGCAACCGAAATTATTGTACAAACGTTGACTTCGATCAATTCGAAACCAGAAGCGCTTGGATCACTAAGTCATTCGACACTGAAATCGTCGATGGCCAAAGTTCTTTGCTGCGGTTCTAACAACGCTGACTTGTTTGGTGAAACAGTTGTGGCGACAAACAGGCCAAACAACATATCAAAAACGGATGACACTGGGTCACAAGGTGGCACATCTACAAATGGTTGTGGTATGGAATATCATGGTGAGTTGAAAATTGCTGAATCTATCGACAACGGCATGAAGAATGCAGAGTTAATTTACATTCAGTCTGAAAGTTATGCGATGTCATCCGAGAGCGTTTTGACGTTGGACGATAAGGCAAATGAAGAGAATAAAGGTAGTCTTGAGATTATTCCGTCAGCTAACCGTCAATCAGAAAAGAATCCAGAAGCGCATTCAAAGCTTAAAAATGCTAGCAACGATAGGACTAACAAAGGCCAATTACAGAGCAAACAATTAAAATGCTATGATGTAAAAATAATCAAGCCTCATAGCGCCCCTCCAAAAAACATCAGAAATGCTAAACCTTCAGGACTTAGCGTTTGTCCGAAAATAATTCCTTTGAACAACGTTCGCCAGCGTGACGTGTCTGTTAAAAATTTCACAACTGAAAGCAATATTCTGTCGGACAAGACTGAAATAAAGAACACTCTGGAAAAGAAGGATCAGTCCAGTAATGGTGAACTGGCAAGCGGTCAGTCTGTGAACCGCATACTTAGAAAGCATCAGCTGCATGAGTATCGGTTTGGCAGCGATCATTCAAATCAGTCTGATATCGACCATTCTATTGAAGACATTCGCTCTGTGACTGCTATCGGCGATCAGCCTCGAACTCGCGCCAAGACACCCAACAGGAACCGAAAGCATGGAGACTCCCTATCCACCGCGTCTGTTAGTGGCAACGGGTGTTTCAACGGCAACAGGGACGAGGGCTACAGCAGTGTTGCCGCAGAGACAAACGCGGAAGCATCTGCAGAGGCAACAGAGAAAAGAATGGACACAGAACAGAAACAGTTAAATACATCAGCTGCTAGCAAATTGTCCCCCAGCGAAAATGTTTATCACCACAGTGACAAATCAGGGTGTCGAAAGCGGTCTGCTGATAACGAAATTTTACCAGGAATATCTAGCTCAAAGAATCTCATTTTGCAGATGCAAGAAATGTCAAGCGCAAATGTTTGTTGCAATCCTTTGCCCAATCTTGATCGGTTGCGTAGAGATAAAGCAAGGAGGTCCTTTTTGGGGCAGTTATCTTTGGGAGCAGCAAAAAAGGATGCTCACGGCCTAACCCAGGAACTATCACTCCTGCCAAGTGCAGCACCTGAACCCCATTACTTGTCAGATCTAATGGAGTATCGCAAAAGTCAATTAGAGAGCCACAAAAGATCTTCCGCAGCGGCGATTGCACCAAAAACAAATTGTGGTACCGGTAGTGTGGCGCAGCAATTGCAAGAAACACCAAACGCGGAACCTTCCTGTTATGCTTTGCACTATCCAGAACAGTATTGTCGAGATCAGTGCAGTCAGCAATCTGTTCCTGAAACGAGAACAAGAGAGCAGAGTTCCGGTGGTGTTGTGCAAGGACTGCTGGAATTATCAAATACAACTTCTTTCGATGATATTTTGCCAAAGATGAATCCACAGTTCATCAACACTTCTATCTACAATCCACGTTTCCCTAACATTCCCGCATACAATCCACAGCCAATACAGCAGGCTCATAAGCTGTTCCAAACTAATGCAGATAGGATGGTCAATTCTTCCGTGGCGACTGAAACACTCTTGGGATATCACCGTGATAATTCAATTTTCAAGTGGCGAAGTCAGAAAACTTTCAGCAACAATCTTGGACCCCAATGCAATACTTTGCAG
Source organism: Chamaedrilus cognettii (assembly GCA_034695025.1). Classification (NCBI taxonomy): domain Eukaryota; kingdom Metazoa; phylum Annelida; class Clitellata; order Enchytraeida; family Enchytraeidae; genus Chamaedrilus; species Chamaedrilus cognettii. The sequence continues at coordinate 2,167 of JAQIWG010005252.1, read as the reverse complement.
AAACCTGATCCGAAACCGATCTCGACCGATATGGTAACCACAGATTCAATATCAACGGGTGGAGTGTTTCAAGGGGACGTCACTTCGGACGCTAGCAAATTAATGGCTGTAATTGACATCCGACTTGAACATCAGCAGCAGCCGCAGGCAAATCTGCAGCAAGAGAAGCAAGCACTGCAGCAAACATTTCAGCAAGGACTGACGGAAAAGCGGAATTTTTTGCTTGTGAAGCCTGGAAAACGAGTAGTTTGTGATGGAGGAAACAGTGACCAGATAACACAGGACAATCCTCAAAAAGTCTCACGGTTTGTCCCTCAGCTTAAGCGGAAGCTACCAGAATCACAGCAGAAGGAGCAGCAACCTCGGAGACAACAGAAAATGCCGTCTAGGAATTCACCGTTAGGTAATGACTTCAACGACGAAGCAACTGCAAGTATGCACAGGCTGAGGAAACACCCTAGACGTGGATCAGTGCAAATTACACCTTATCTTTCACCTGCAGAGCAGCAGCAGTTGCTGTGGAATCAGCAGCAGCAGCCACAGCAGCAGCAGCAGCCACAGCAGCAGCAGCAGCCACAGCAGCATCATCAGCAGCAGATTTTAAAGACCCAACTTCATTGTCAGCAGCCTGCAAGAGAACATCAGCTACCGATGGGTCAGGAGAAACTGCAGCTGCAGCAACAGCAACATCAGCAACGGCACCATCAGCAAGAGCAACATCAGCAGCAGCAACATCAGCAAGAGCAACATCAGCAAGAGCAACATTGGCAAGAGCAACATCAGCAGCAGCAGCTGCTGCTGCAGCCGCAGCAAAATCATCATCAGCAAAAAAAATTAAAACAGCTTCAACATCACCAAGACGAGCAGCCAGCCGAATCTCAACATGCTCCGACGCAGCAATTGCAAGGGGATAAAAGAAGACATCGAGATCCGGGAATTTGCAGACATCCTAAACCAACGGCCAGCGAGTCCAAGTGTAAGCTGGACCTGAACGAAGCTGCACCGGAACCGGTATGTAGGCCTAGATTCTATTCGCAATATTCACAGATTTCGTGGTATAGTTAAAGTTATACTAAACCTTTTATTTTGTAACGATCGCTCGCTTATAACTGATAACAGTGTTGGAGTGCCGTTCGGAACTAGCGATCATAATTCTATAGCCTTCTCTACTGTGACTGTGAATGGCGGCGCTGAGACGAACATTGACCCAATTACCATTGTAAGCTGAGGCAAGGCTGACTGGAAGAACTTCGCTCACTATTGTCACAATATTGACTGGTGTGAAATAATTTCGTCTGACCGATCTGCCAGTGAGCTCTGGGGCGCATTTTGCGCCGAGATCAAGGTGGGCGTAGATCGATTTGTCCCTAAATTTGTGCTTAAGAGAAGATTTCAATCAAAAAGAAAATACCAATCTAAGACTTAGCGTTAAAAAAGCAAAAAATGTGGTTCAAAAGGAAGAAAAAATGTTCAGCAAAAAACAAAAATTATTATAAATCGTCAGCAAAAAACTACAGGAGAGCAACGAAATTAGAGCAGCAAACTGCAGAGCTGAAATTGGTAAATGCAAACAATTTAGGTGAGTTTTATAAACAAGTAAACAAAAACTCTGTTCATGAAATCGGAGTGGGTCCCCTATTATCTTTAATGAGGAGCTTGTACTGAATGACCGAGGCAAAGCAGAACTACTGAATTCATTTTTTGTCAGCGTCTGCACTGCAGACAACGGTACCCTCCCCCCACTTTTTGTCTGCAACGAAGGCACTGACGAATCTATACTGGATTCTGTCATTTTTAGAACTGCTCAAACCAAATAAATGCTGCAAACACTTAAAGACAAAACCTCCTCGAGCCCAGACGTCCTTCCGCCAATATTGTTGAAAAACTTAGCTTACCAGCTTGCTGACTAGAATGTTCAATATTTTCATACAGACAGGAGAAGTCCCAAACATCTGGAAACAAGCAAACGTCGTCCCTATCCCTCAAAAAAGGTTCCGCGGCTTCCCCAAAAAATTATAGGCCAATCTCCTTAACGTGCGTCGGTAGTAAGATTTTTTTATCTGTAATAAAAATAATTTTAACTCCATTCTTAGAAGGAAAAAAATTGATTTTCGAACAGCAACACGGCTTCAGATCCAGGCACTCAACGTGCCTGAATCTATTGGAA
>JAQIWG010005251.1:0-14787 GCA_034695025.1 Chamaedrilus cognettii | reverse complement strand
TTTTAACCTCCCCCCCCCCCCCCCCGTATCTCAGTGTTCCACTCATGTTTTCATCTTTATGACATAGTATCTGGAGGGGAGAGAAAAGCATTTCTTTTGGTAGTAACTTTTTGGAAAATGGTTCGTCACAATCCTCCCCCCCCCCCCCATCGAAAGATTCACGTCGTCCCTCTCATCACCTTTTTACTAAACCTGTCTCTCGGCTCAATTTTTCTGCTCCCCGGACCTCACAACTTCCCAACCCTCAATCTCATTTTGGCCAACGCGAGTCCTCGATGCATCGGCGGTACAATGACTTTACACCGATGGTACACATGCTGTACACCGGCCGTATACAGGCGGTATGCCGGCGGTAGGCCGACGCTACGCCGACGATATACTGTCAGGTGGTGTACCGCCGGTGCATCGGCCGCACACTTACGGTACACCGCCGGTGCACCGGCCGCACACTTACGGTACACCGGCGGTACAACGGCGGTAGACCGGCGGCGTGCTAGCTCGCCGAACTGCAGCAGCTCTCCGTATTTCTCGGGCCAAACCGCGTGCGATCCGGGATTGTGAAGACTGACGCAAGTACGGCCAGCCGAGTACGCATGCCTTAAGTCTACCACCTCGAAGCAGACTCACGAAGCACACTCACAGACCGTCACACGTTGACTTGCCCTAAATACTGTCAGATCATGGCGCTAACGCGCTGCATGTATGAGCAAGACACGAGCTGCGCTGTTCTACTGACTTTAGCCGACATTCAAAAGTAAATAAATATGACAGAGGAACACGCAAAAATGAGCATAACGAAAAAGGTTCACAAAAGACATTTAAAAAATAATGATCAGATCATTACAATAAGTTCACAATTTGTCCATTAAATTTAAAGGAGGATATGGAGATGTCTGACCCTCGTCCGAGGGGTCGAGTCGCCGCGTGCGCCGGCCGTGCTTCGAGTTGTTGTGTACGAACATGTTGTCTGAGACCGCGAGCAGCGGCCCGTCCACCGTAGCAGTCGTCGATATGGCGACCTGCATCAAAGGGCAACACTCACCGTGCAGCACCGACCGTGTATCACACACCGTGTGCCACTTACCGTGCATCACTTACCGTTCACAATTCACCGTGCACCACTCACAGTGCACCGCTCATCACGCACTACTCACCGTGCACCGCTAATCATGCATCACTCAGTTGTTAACCAATCAGTCACCATGTTATTCTCACAGTGCAGCACTCAGCGTGCACCACCTACCGTGCGCCACTCATTGTGTCTCACCGTAAACTACTCAGTCGTGCACTACTCACCGTGCACCACTGACCATGTACACCGGGCACCACTCAGTCGTGTATCACTCGTCTTTCTTGCCTTCAACTAAATGTTTACTGTCAAAAATCAGCAAGCTACGCGTCAGATTTTAAAACAAAAATTTGAAGGCCAATGATAAAAAATACGATCAAAATCGATCAAAAGAAGAATAGTTTCCGTACACTAGGGTTGACTTTTTCCATCAAGTGTTAAAATTAAATCCGAGGTCATGACGTCATCACACCCAATGAGCGCGCTGAACGCTTGATCTATGGTTAATTTAGCGCCATGTGATTGGTTTTTGCAGAATAAAACTCGGATTAAAATTTTAACACTAGATAGAAAAACTCAGCCTAGAACTGTTTCAGTAGGATATTTATACCTGAAACCGTCGCATGTCGCGTGGATTGCCAGCGTTCTTCAGGCAGTTCTGATTGCACTTCATGAAGAATTTCAGAAAGAATCTACAAAAGCAAATTGGGGTAAATCTATTACATAAATATAATTTTTTTTATTTTTTCATCATAAAGATATTGAAATAAAATAAGCAGAGATATAATGCAAGCCTTTAGTGACTGCTGATATTAAGCTGCTCAGCAATATTGATGATGCTGCCTCCAACCCTGTATCCACGGTCAACTCTATAGGGACGAGTGGCTGCACTGCGAGACGCAGAGAGGGTGAATAGAAAACGAAGTGCTGCATTGTTGAAGAGCGAGTGTGAGAGGATGGATAGAGAGCGGATAAGAGAGTGATTTGAGCGGATACCCTTTGATTTCCCTCTCCTCAACCGCTCAGCTATTATGAACGAGCGCGCGGGGACTAGCGCCACTTGGAGCGGTACTGGATCGAGTCGACCTCTGCAGCCGTCGGGTCGCTTGGCCGTCTGTCAGGCTGCTGACGGAGGGGCGAAGAGAGACCGACTAGGGGAGGGAAAAGGTGAGACCGACTGGCGGAGGGGCGAGGAGAGACCGCATGGCGGAGGGGCGAGGGGAGACAGACTGTAGGAGGGGCGAATGTAGAAGGGGCGAGGAAAGAACGACTGGCGGAGGGGCGATGAGAGAACGACCTGCGGCGGGGTGAGGAGAGACGAACTGGCGAGGGGCGAAGAGAGAGAGTAACTGGCGTCGTGGGGGCGGGGAGAGACCTGGTGACGGAGGAACGAGGTAAGCCCGGTGGCGAAAGTGCGAGGCGAGGTCGATCGACTAGCGGAGAATCGAGGAAAGAACGACTAGCGAATTGAGGAGACACCGGGTGACGGAGGGGTAAGGAGCGACCGGCGACGGGCAGAGGTCGGCTGATGGAATGATGCTCGGAGCTTCCACCCGTATGACAGGCCCTATCAGACCTGTGTGGATAACGGTGTGGCTACGAAAGCTGAAGGTTGGGATTCGATCTCTGCATCGGACAATTTGTTTTGACAAATTTGTGACAAGTTTTTTCACATTCAAAATAATTTTGTTTCAGGGATAGAGTAAAGGTAAAATTACAATTTATGATAACATTTTCATTTAAATCAATATTTACAGTTAAGTTTGGGTCATTTTAGGGTTAGATTAGGGTTAGGTTAGGGTTAGGGCTGGGTCAGGTTAGGGTTAGGAATAGTTTTAGTAATTGTTTATTTTGTTTTTATCGATTTTAAAGCTACTTTCATAGTCTTTGTTAATGATGCACTAAAGGGTCAGTGAAAGATTCGCCGCCCGGTCTGAATGCCCCCCCCAGGCCTTATATTGGCAGGTATAAGTGCGCTGTACACCTAAAACGGTAAGGATCATTCAGTCTCAGTCGCTTATAGACTGTACGCGAGCGCTTCCTTTGTATGTGTTGTTCTCAGTCACAGACTGTCGACCGCTTAGTCTCAGATACACATAGACGACTGCTCAGTCAGTCACATATCACATATAGACGACCGTTTGGTCTTAGTCGACTCATATCGTCTCCCTTGCGACCGTCGCTGATGCTCCGTTAATCTCGGGCCGAGACTCGGCCAGATATCGGAGTACACGACCCAGCGAAGATATCAAACGCAGGCGAGGCCCGGGAGGCAAATCTCTACCGAGGCGCCGACCCTCCTGATCTCTCGCGCCCTGGGGACTGCCTGGGATCAGTGCCGGACGCGGTCGTCCATTCAGGCCAGCCCGGGGTCCACCCACTCCCGGCCGCGCGATAGGAGCTATCACTGAGCGTATCGGCGCCAGGGGGACGGCGCGAGACGACGAGGAGACGACGTTCGGGCGGTGATTTACTCGACCGCCGCCGCGAGCAGCGTCCGAGTCCCCTGCTTCCCCGAGCGTGCACCCTGCGGGACGAGCCGCGAGCTCGCCGCTGAGCCAGAGGCTAATGCTCGCAAGAGTGAACGCCAATGAGCGCTGGCGGTGCGCGCCCGCTGCGGACCGCTTCGTTGAGCAGCCCCGCGCGGCGGACCGCTTCACTGAGCTGCCCTGGGAAGGACTGACAGGAGCGGAGGGGGGGGGGGGGGAAGGATGGGTTGACGACTGATAGTCTGGGACCCGACACCGGCATCGGTTCGTGATGGCTAGCAAGGGCGCAGGCATCATGGTGTCTTTGCATTTAAATCGTTTATCGATGGACTTAACCTGCGAGTCTGCGACAATAAATTCTGTGGCATACAAGCAGCAAGACTCATGTGTATGATGTGTAACATTCTGTATGACGCATCTAAACTAGCACAAATGCATTGAAAGTTGTGAACATTTAAAATTTATAAGGGTCTGGCGTTCTTTTTATTTGTAACGTTAAAACTTAACCTTTGAAAGAGGCCAACGAACTACATGTGCATGCACATGACTTCTGCGCGCTCAATGAATGCAGGCCAGCGTCATGTTTACGTTGCGTCAAGTATCGGACAGAAGTTCTCTGTCTAAATATTTTGACTTCTCTCAATTATTGCCAACGCAATCAGACATTGCACAATTCCCTCCATGCAAGTGAAATAACATCGTTTATACATTAGCTAGTAAAGCCCCGATAACCATAATTATAGTACACATCATTTCGGCTTTCAGAAGTTGGAACTACGACCAACGTTGCTGCATACTTTTGTTGCAATCAATAAGTTCTTGTTTCTGTTTTATGTGAAGCACACACTGAAGCAGCACACGAAGCTGGCAGATCGCGTGTTCGCAACTTTCGCATCACCTTGTCCGACACCAATAGTCGTCAAAGTCCACGACAATATGACGTCGTCTCGATACAACACCAAGTCAAAGTGGGGGGGAGGGAGGGTGGGTGGTGAGCACACAAATAAATGCGGGATTGAGGAGAGAATTATCGTCCTTAATACCTCTGGGAGCTGTAACGCGACATTCGAGAATTGTTGGTAGAGAGGAGAAACAAACGACGTTTTCTCGTTCACGCAATCTGGGCCGCGATCGAAAATGATATAGCGAACCTGTAGCACCCGGCCCTCCCTTGAGGAGTCCGTAGCACCCGGCCCTCCTTTCAGGAGCTTGTAGCACCCGGCCCGCTCTTGAGGGGTCTGTAGCACCCGGCCCTCCCTTGAGGAGCCTGTAGCACTCGGCCATCCCTTAAGGAGCTTGTAGCACCCGGCCCGCTCTTGAAGAGTCTATAGCACCCGGCCCGCCCCTGAGGAGCCTGTAGCACTCCGTCCGACCTTAAGGAGCCTGTAGCACCCGGTTCACCCTTGAGGAGCCTGTAGCACCCGGTCCGATCTTGAAAAGCTTGTAGCACCCGGCCCCTCCTTGAGGAGCCTGTTACATCCGATCACACTGACCCGCCCTTGAGGAGTCTTTCGCACCCCTCGATGACGGTCCTGTGGCACTCCGCCCCAATTAAGGAGCCTGTAGCAGCCCACGCCCCTTAGAAGCCTGTACCACCCCCCCCCCCCACCCCGCCTCGTGAGCCTCGCGCCACGCCGCGCTGTGTCTCGCACCAGATTTTGACCGCACGCCATCGCGCGATCAGCGCTGCGTCGGCCGCCTGCAGTTGCGGTGGCGGTCAGAACGTCAGCGTCCTTCCGTCACGCGCCCTGTAGAGGGGTTTCACGGTCAGCGCCTGCCGCGTGTAGGCGATCACACACCATTACAGCCGCGTGTTAACTGTCGTTGCGTTCATTGGACTTGATGCGCCGTGAGACGCTGCCCTCCGTTACAAGTTCACAACGCCTCGCGTTTGTTTATTGGGCCGCGACGTCTTTATGTCGTCGCGTTTATCGATCCGACAGAGATTCAGCTTGGATCTTGCGCAGACTTCACGCCGCAATGAAGACAAAATGCTCTCACCCGGTACTGAATGGCTCGCGTTCACAGCAACGTAACTTATCGCAATTATTGCGTGCTCGTACGAATCAGACGACGGGCCATTTTTGTGTGAGGTTGTCATTTGCATTGAATGAATCCGTCTTTCACGTACAAAGTACATTTGTTTACAAATACGAAATATAATAAGCAATATACACTAACCTACAATTCAAAGCTATGAGTTTCAATTGGAACTATATTCAAATTGTCGTCTATTGTTTCAGTAATGTCCCACGCTCTATTTTTTATGTGCATGTATAGGCCTAATTATGTAAGATAAAAAATATTATTTAGGCTGCTCTCATGAAAATGCTCAACCAATAAATGTGTGCAGTATATAAGTCTATTAAATGACAAAGAGTTGTCATTAATGCCACTTATTCCATATCAATATAAAAATAATACAGTTCAAATATGAGATCTAAATTGCTGTTAAAACCCTGTTATTGAATGGATTGGTTTATGGACAGAATGCAACTGTTACTGAACCACGGCGGCCGCCGCTTAGCAAGCGACACGACAACGCGCTGACAAGCAGAAGTCACTGGTGAACGAGTTAACAGATGGCTTCTAACGAGTCAAGTTGGGCTGGTGGTATTAATCGACGGGGGCTAACATAATCATTGCGCTATTTAGTGGCTTGAATTTCATGCTTAGCTCAGGCTAACAATGTCGTGCTGTACAGCAGGATAGATTGCGCCTAGGGACATTGAAATGTCGATTCTAAATTACATTTAAGCGGAATAGAGGCTACGTAATACTGCATTTTAATCGGATTGAGAATAAACTAAACTCATATTCTAGCTGGAGGATTGCTCTATAGCAAATATCTCAGTTGAGGCTCCACGCGCCTCACCGGCCTCACACGTCACCGTGTAACGTGTCAAGCGAGATAACGACCCAAGGAAGTTACTGGAATTCTCTCAATTAACAATAAGACCCGAACCAAGCTCATCACACTATCGCTGCAAAGTTGAGAAAAAACGGCGGAAGATCGACTTAATATATCGCATTATAATGTCCAATCATTTCATTAATTTTTCACCAGAGTTTGTTCGAAGACTCCGCAGACGGTTCGTGCAGAGAGTACAGACGGTGTAAGCATGGCCCTGCGCATGCGCAGTGGATCCAACAGACAGTCCTAGGCTACTACCAGCCCGCCACGGCGCCACGCGGCACGACGTGTTTCCCGACCCCGCGCCCGAGCGGCACGCAATCGTGAACTAATTTAATATCTGTCGCCGATAGGATCGGGTGAGGGGCCGCGCCGCCTACAGAGTGAGGGGCTGCGCCGCCTACAGGGTGAGGGGCCACCCGGCTACAGGGTGAGGGGCCGCCAGGCTACAGACCCTCTGCTCGCCGACCCACGAGCCGCCGCGTCCCCCCCCCCTCACTCTCCCCAATCCCCCACCACAGCCCTGACCAGGCGTCTCCGCGCCGTAGCATCCAAATCAGACACGACCTTAGATTGCGCGCGAGGTCACCCTGACAGCGTGGCCGCAGACGAACGCAGACGGATGCAGCAACCGCACGCACGCCGCAATCAAGCGGGAGATGTCGCAACGATTGTACCGCACTCTCCTACTTCTAGACCTCCATGAAGGGAAGAATTTTAACAAGTGTTCTAGCAAAGAACTTAGTCGACTGGTGGTGGTTTTGGAGTTTAGGAACCGGGTGTAGCAATAAAGACTACTACAGTCCGGTTCAGTGCCTCTGCGCCAAGCAATGAATCGCTTCTCCTTCTTTGGCCGTCTTTTACGACTCGCCCTGGGAGAACTCTAGGCTATCAGCCAATTCTTTGTTCCCCGGCTTGCAGGGAGTGAACAGAATCGAGTAGAATGCTCCGATATCTGTGACTTCAGTTATTGGAGCATTCTTGACGCTGCTAACTGTATAGAGAAGGACTGCGACTTTAAAAGCCCTTTCGAGTTTAGTTTACTTGCCGGGATTGCGTTTACAAAGATTTTCTATAGGCCTACGAGATTCTGATTCAGTGGACGAACGAAGACCAAGAGCACCGCGATCCTATTAGAGGGAACAGAGACATGTGCATTGTAGAGGTCAATAGGCGCGTATGTAGCCTAGTGACCATCTTGAACGGTTTCGCATGGGTAGACGAGGGGCAAGCGATTTAAATTCTCACTCTTCATAAGCTTACGATCGGAGGGGAGGGGTTGTAGTTCTGGCAAATTCTTGCGAGACTGCGCACACTAAAAATATACCTTTTTTGTTTAATTTTACATAGTTAATTGCTAATTTTAAACGCATCGTAGCCCCCTGTGACCCATGTCAAAACACTTTTCCTCTATCTATAGCAAAATCATAATGTCAAATGTTTGTAATCAATGTTTTCGCTTCACATGAGTTGCTTAGTGTAGTCCCTTTCTCCTTTAGATCCGCTATGGCTACAAGTAGTCCGCTGCTCGTTGAATGGATGCACAGCCTGCATAGGGTGGCATTGTGACAAAGTGTCACATAGATGGGACACAGTGTCGCGCGTCGCTGTGTGTGATGACGGCGCGCGTATATGTAGAGCGAGGCGCGGCGTCGCGCGGTGCGGAATTAAAGACTCGTATCTGATGACCCGCCTGGCCGCGCTGTGACACTCGCTGCATGCCGTCACTGCGCCATACATGGAGCCACGCCGGGCAGTGGCACTATAGCGCCGTGGAATCACGCCGAGATGTGACACACGCATCGTGGAACCACGCCGGGCCGTGGCACTAGCTGCGCCAATAGCGGCAGAACTTTAGAGGATTGCGGCAGCTAGTGCCTAAATATAGTTTTGTATAGGATAGTTTTGTATAGAAAGGCCAAGGCGAAACCTTGAATATTTGTTGTAATGGAAATATGGCCTAACGAAAAAAATTATATTCTTTGAAAATCCGTCATGAATTGTCGATTATATTTTGTTCCAATCTAATAAATTTTATTAATTTGTTTACCGTTATGAACACGTAGGCCTATAGGCCTACGTGTTCATGTAGAATAGCTGTTCAATTTGGTTAAAGCCAACGCTAATGCTTCCAGTGCTGCGGCCTTCGGTCGTAGCGCTTGAATTAACGGGACAATGTCTCCAAACAGCAGACGAATGAACGATCACGGTTCATCATCTTCACTGCAAATGAACTGTCACGGTCCATGTATCCATGAGAACTCTATACAGGTAAGCAGTCACGGTCCATACGTCTACGAGCTATCAGCGCTGCAGATAATGGATCCCAGAGGCTGGACGCATCATGCGTCCTTCGGTCCTGCAGAGTAGTCTCGATCCATGGATCTATGAGCCATAGATCGTGCGGCATGTATGTAGACGGGCGGTCACGGACTCACGGTCCATGGGTCCATGAGTCGATCAGCGCTAGTATTTGTATTTGTATTTTATTCATAAGTAGTAATAAACTGGCAGACTACTACTAAGCGAGGAGTGACGGCCCGACACCCGCGGCGCGGGGAGAGCAGCGGACTAGGTGCGGAGAGCGCGATAGCGAGCCCCGCGCACCGCTGGGAGCGGCCCATCTCGCTGGGAGCGGCCCTCCTTAATGAGCCGCGCGTCCCGCGGCCCTCAGGGCCCGGGTGAGGGTGCGGGCACTCAGGCGGGTCGCCCTATCGCAGCCATACAGGCTGCATCACGGCACGGCGACGAATGACGCGCCGCGTGAGTTTAGGTTACTTTGAAGAAACGAATCCAGACATTTTTATATTTTAGAATACTAAGCCCCACACGTTCTTAAGTTAAAACTTGACAGTTTTTATCTGTGCACTGTTTTACCAGAGCGATTTTATCCAACTTTCAGCCTACGCTAATTCGGACTGTATTTAAGATTTGAATGCACACCAAAGAGCATGGTGCAAGAAGCCAAGACAGATCAAGACGAAGATCGACAACATAGCGGAGGACCTACATTTGTAGAACAAAAGGAGATGTCAATTACCAATGCAGTATTACGGCCTTGCTCATTGACATGCCCTTTTGTTAAAGGATGACGTCCGACGGAGATGCTTGGAGAGAGTTTATTCTGCTTCATCATCACAAGCAGAGCTGACGGATGGACCAAAAGAAGAAGAAGAATTCTACATTTCTAGCTTGAACACGATTCATTATTGCCAATTACTGGCTGCACCGAACAATGGACGCTGATGCATGCGAGAGGAAGGCGGATGTGGAACACAATACTGGTTGCATAATCAGAGGCGAAGCCACGGGCTGCTCGTTTTATTTAAGCAACCCCTGTTATAAACATGTGACCAGCACAAATCGGCCCAATCCGTTGAGCTTTAACGGCGTGCGCCGATAGGCGAGCGCCGTATTGTTTCGGCCCGGTACCTTAATTCTTTTTTCTTAATTTTTTTTTCTTGCGGATCTTTGGCGCATTCCCGGAGACTCGCCTCCTGACCCATAAGGCTAGAATAAGGGTCAAAACATTTTTTCCGTTAACGAAAATGCTTTCAGCAAAAAAAATTCATTGTGAACATTGTGGGAGTGTCCGGGGGGCCGCCGCGCACACTTTTGCATGAATCGCGATAACTTTTTATTATCAGTCCGATTTGCACGCTTTTTGCACCGGATTGTTCCACTTACTACTTGCTACAAAACGCCCTATACATGTTTTAACAAACTATTGATACGTAAGATGGGCGAACGGTTTTTATAAAAGTCGGGGGGGGGGGCAAAACATTTGCGCAACAATAACTCAGCCACCACTGAACGGATTTTGACCATTTTTTCAGGGAACGTGCGGACTAAGCCCGGATTATACACGTTCGCTTGGATTTAAAAAAAATGAATGATGTCCCCGGGAGCCCTCCCCCCCAGATTTCTTTTTTACATTTTCACGTCATCGTGGGTAACAACCTTGAGCGTTACAATTATTAAACCAGGGGGAAAACATACATGCTATTGAAGAAAGCGTTTCTGGCTGAATAATTCATTTCGAAATATTAAGGGAGCCTGGGGGGGCCATTTTTTGCACTTTTTCTAAAATTGCCATAACCTTTTTATTATCAGTCCGATTTGCACGCTTTTTGCACTAGATTATTCCACTTACTACTTACTAACAAACGCCCTATACATGTTTTAACAAAATATTGATGCATAAGATGGACGAGCGGTTTTTATAAATGTTGGGGGGGACAAAACCTTTGCGCCACAATAACTCAGCCACCACTGAACGGATTTTGAGCATTTTTTCTGGGAACATGCGAACTAAGCCCGGATAATACAGGTTTGCGTGAATTTTTGAAAAAATCAAATTTCTAAATATTAAGGGGGCCTGGCGGGGCATATCATGCACTTTTGCAAGAATCGAGATAAATTTTTTATTATCAGTCTCATTTGCAAGATTTTCCACTGTTGTGTGGCACTTGGTCGGGGCTAAAGGGCCCTGTATATGTTTTACCAAAATATTGATACATGAGATGGGCGATCGGTTTTTATAAAAGTAGGGGGGCCAAAACCCTTGTGCCACAATTACTCAGCCGCCACTGAAAGGATTTTGAAAAAAATTGGGGTACATGCGCACTAAGCCCTGATTACAGAGTTTCGCTTGAATTTGTATACAATTAACTGTGCCCCCTGGAGCCCCCCTCCAGATTTTTTAAATTTTTTTTATTTATCACAGAAAATGTGTTCTGTGTTCATGTTGTAGATGTTCGCCTAATCTTTCCAAAATAGGTCAATAATGCAGTAAATTTCAAAACTCGTGTTTACTCGTGGGGGCCTGCGCGCACGCCGTTTATGCACGGGTACTGTGCTTTCGTCTAGTTAATGTGTAGGCGGCGGGTACCAAATAACCCTATACCCTTACTCCTTGCAATGAACAAGCTATCGGGCGCTTCAGACCTAATGCAAATATTTTAAATGTTGAAAAGTTACTTTGTAAAATTGTAAAAGCATTATTGCATTCTCAGAAAAGTAATAGGCCTATATCAAAATATCGTATCGCTGGCAGCACTCAAAGTGAGATGATTTACAATATATGTAGGCTAACGAAACTCAAAAATTAACATTCATATAATGTTATAAGTGTATCACAATCCCAAAAAAATTGATACGTAAAAAACAACCCCACTTTCTTGGTCTGGTTTCGTTCCTGCGTATATTACCAATAAATGAATTTGGACAGAAAACGTCGGTTTTTCTCAAATATAGCTCACAACGATATTTTTGCCTATAGAACTTTGAAGTTGTCATGCTGTGAAAAGTAAAACCCTGTCAATTTGAGAACATTGGATTTCACTGCACAGATTCTCGGGTAATCTACATTAAGCCAATATTCAACGATTGCAAAGCGTGTCTTAGCTAGCTCAAAATTGTCAGAATTTGTGCTTAAACTCTGACAGTATAATTAGAGTATACTAGTAGGCCTAATTATAATGAATGGGAGTGGCACGCTATATTGAAATTCAGAACGTTTTGGGAGGTAACAATCAATCGGGTGGATTCAACGAGAAAAAAGTATCAGTAGCCCTACGGAGTGGGCGGACTTAAAGAACATAAAAAATTTCAAAAACAGACCCAGTGAAGAGAATGTGCATGTACCCTTGTACATATATATGGCCTAGGTATATCCAAAGGATTTACGGTTTACCTAGTCTTCCAGCCGCAGCGTCTATACTATGCGTAGATGTATATCGCCAGTGGGTTATTACCGAATATCCCCAGCATCTACATGTAGCCTATACTCTAAGTATTTGCCTAATCTCCCCAGTAATTGCGTGATTTATCTACGCAAAATCAATTGCGAACAAGCCGCTGGGCCGCAGTATTCCCCTCAGCTCATTGTCCGCATTGTCAAAAACAATTCAAAAGTTCGATATGCCAGCCTCCATTGAGAACCGATAAAGTTCCTCCTACAGTCAGAGAATGGTATGCGCTGTATGGAATCGATAAACGAACTACGCTCGCAACTCTCTAGGGTCGTATCGCGGTCGCTGCGCTCTGCTGCGCTCTGCTGCACTCTGCCGAACTCTGCTGCGACGCCTTGCTGCGCACTGCTGCTGCGCTCTGCTGCGCGCCACTCATCGCCTCGTGATCGAGAGGTGTCAGCGCCTCTCGCCTCTTTTCTGACTCTGTCCGACGTGGTGCGCGACGGACCGCGTCGCGAGATCGCGACCGTCACGTGACCGTGACTCCCACCGCGAGATCGCGACTGTCACGTGACTCCCACTGCGCGATCGTGATCGTTACGTGACTCCCACTGCGAGATCGTGACCGTCACGTGACTCCCACCGCGAGATAGTGACCGTCACGTGACTCCCACTGCGAGATCGTGACCTTCACGTGACTCCCATCGCGTGACAGTGATCGTCACGTGATTCCCATCGCAAGATCGTGATCGTCTCGTGACTCCCATCGCGAGATCGTGATCGTCTCGTGACTCCCACCGACCGCGCCGTTGATGACCGACCGGTCCGCGCCGCTATAATTACATAGGTCTTCTAGCTAGATTCCTTTAGTCTTCGGGAAGAACGCGTGGTGATGCGTCTTGCTGGAAGACAGGGCTTCCTGTTGATGCGTGCGCCTACATCATGTCTCCCCGTCGTCTTCCCGTCGTCTTCCTATCGGCTTCCCATGAACTATCTGTTCGGATGCCACGCACACGATGCCATGTCTTGCGGGTAGACGGCGTCGCTGAAGACGCGAGAACGATACATCAGGTATTGCGAGCGGATTGCAGGAAGAACTTTTCCGAGAATTCAGTCTAAAGATGTAACTCAATAAAGACGGCCTCACTCGCTCACCGACCAAGTTTACGATCTGTTAGATCGGCTCACTATTGATTTGCTCCTTGGCCGCATGTGACATCGTTCGATGACACGCTGTACGTGTGGACATTGTGCGCTTCACGACCGCGAAATGATTATCGGCGACCCACGTACCGCTTCATAGACTCGTGAGCCAGTGAGTGGACGGGTCAGCTGATCAGCTGCCGGTGTGGACCCAGGACAGTGTGTACAGGAAGCACTCGCATAGCAGGACTGACAGATACAAAGTTTCCATGCATGCACAGCCGAACCAGATCAATACCTTACAAGTAAATAACATGTACTTGGGTTATATATGTAATAATCTACGGACTCTGATACAAATATGAAAAGATTTGGGTTGTGGTCCGCACGCAAAATGCTTTTGTTATCGATCATGTTAAAATTGTATTAATTTTTTTAGAATTTTAGATATGCATTCAAATGCTGATCTTATTCAATAGGATACGGTCTGAAAGTTTATATTTAAATCTAATTTTAGACAGTAGGCCACAGTGGAGCGATGGCACAATTATTGCGCACGGGCATGCACACTGCATAAAGCATCACAGTTCAAACGCTAATTTAATCTGCATGATGCCATTATCTTATTTTCAACAATTCGAACCATAGACTGGCAGCTCTTAAAATTGTACAAACACATACGGTAAGCTACTCACGGGAAGATAACGTTGACAATCTAGAGAAAGACTAAACTCGCATATATCGCAGACGGACTTTACTGACGATCCCGCAGCGTAGGGAAAAGGAAGATGGCTGGCGATAGCGCAACGGCTCTGGGTCTCAAAGGAGACACGATAACGTCGACCATTCGCCATCCAATCCCCTTCTCAGACTATTTGCCTTCCAAGTCCTCACATTCGAATCGATTGAAGTTACAATGGCATATCGGGTCATTATAGAATCTAATCGAGTACGGAACAATGCATCGGCTTAGGAGGTCCCCAGCTAGTCAGGTCCACTTGGCGGCGCACTGAGATCGTCTGGCGACGAGACGGAGAACTAAACCACACTCTCTCTTGTGTCCGATATCTGCATGTGAATGCGGCGTGTGGCTTTGCTGGTGTGGCGTGATGTGTGTCTGGATGTGGTGAGGATTTGTTGTTGTGTAGCAGCAAAGACCGTTTAATCCATTAGGCCTACAGTACGGTTCTGCGTAAGAGAATTTCAAAACGTGTGGCAGCTCAGAAGCGAGATCGGACCGCGTTTGAAAAGTGAGATAAAATTTACAACGATTCAATTTCGACGCTCGAGCCAAACGATTTTGTTGAAAAGCACGGTCTGAACAATCTTGCTTTTTAAATATTAGTTTTTGACTAACTAGTTTTTCAAAAGCAAGCTTTCGAACACAGCGTAGGCCTGCCGGTGAAGCTTGTGTCTGCGCTGATAACTAAATTCCTCGCCGTGCTTCAGAATGCCCCCATCGCCTTACTCCTTGCCTCC